>JYDO01000021.1:0-195082 GCA_001447755.1 Trichinella papuae | reverse complement strand
TGTTAAATAACGAAATTAAATTAAAGTGGCAACACATGTGGTATCAATGAGAAGCTCAATGTGTAAAAAAGATGTTAATGGGGACGGAATTCCATGAAATGTCTGCCATTTAACAAAGAAACGACTCAGAATGCATGCTTTCTGATTCGCAGGTATTAATGAGTATTCAACGGCAATAATTTCAGAAATGCAATTCAATTGATCGTTAGAAAATATATAAATTAATAAAACTCTATTCCATTAGATGTCAAAAATGTTTCACGTGCTGAAAGTGGCAGTTTCTAGTTCGGTTGAAAGAGAATTACTGATGGGTAACTTCCCAATGTATTAAGATAGGCAATACGCCAACTTTAGAGGCAATTTATTCCACAACTACTGACCAGTTTGGGGTGAGACTCTCCAAAATACTATGATTTATCAATTTAAAAGTATAGGAATCAAAAAAAGTCCGAATTGTGATAAAAAATTTTTCGCCGTTTTTCGCAAAACAAGCAAGTCTATAGCTCACAAAATTTCGAAATTTTCGAGGAAAACTTTGTGAAACGAAATTGGACATAATGGGTATCAATCGATCGGAAACAATTTGCCAAGTACAATGAGAGTATCCCGGCCCTCCCTAGTTGCGTAATTCTCGAGATATTTTTAAAAAACTGGGCAGCTTCCAATGTATTAACATAGGCAATGCGAACTTTAGAGGCAATTTATTCCACAACTACTGACCAGTTTGGGGTGAGACTCTCCAAAATACTATGATTTATCAATTTAAAAGTATAGGAATCAAAAAAAGTCCGAATTGTGATAAAAAATTTTTCGCCGTTTTTCGCAAAACAAGCAAGTCTATAGCTCACAAAATTTCGAAATTTTCGAGGAAAACCTTTTTCTTCAAAAGTCAATATAATGGCTATTAATCGATTCGGAACAATGTGCGAAATACAATGAGAGTATCCCCGCCCTCCCTAGTTGCGTATTTCTCGAGATATTTTGAAAAAACTGGCAGCTACCGTATGCATTTACATGGGCAATGCGAACTTTAGAGGCTATTTATTCAACAACTACTGGACTATTTCCGGTGAAACTCTCAAAAACACAATAATTTATCATCATGAAAGTTTATCAATCAAAAAAAGTCCAACTTTTGAAAACAAGTTTTTCGCCATTTTTGGCAAAACAAGCAAGTCTATAGCTCACGAAATTTCGAAATTTTCGAGAAAAATTTTTTTCTCCAAAAATTATTGGAATTGATTTGTATCGATGGGAAATCATATCCGAACTGCAACAAACTTATCCGCGCCGTTCCTGACAGCATATTTCTTCAGATATAAGGAAAAAAGTGAAAACTAAAATAGGATTTTAAGTATGCCGAAATTTCAGGAAATATAAATTAAAACCTTAACAGTTGTGCTTATTAAAGAATTCTAATAATTTTTTCAACAGAATCATCAATTTTTTTCGCCAAAATGAGAGACTTATTTAAATAACAATTGTGCCTGAGTTTCATTTACGCCCTACAGTAACTTTCAAGATTAAAATTTTTGTTCACTCAATGTTTTGATTGATTACACTTTAGAGATAAGACTTGTCCTCTAATTATCAAATTGGTACGGAATTTGCATGCAATATGCCAGTTTTTCTGTTCTATAAATGTAAAACGCCCAAACCGGGAATTTTATCAAATTTCTCAAAAAATCATCGATTGCGGGCTATTGAAAATTTACACACCTTTAAATGGAACACTGTTGCTTGTAATTATGCTCAATTTATTTTACAAAACGCGTAACTTTTTGAGAAAAATGGAATAAGGTTTACTTTACTTACCGGTGGATAACTCTAAAGAATGAAAAAAATACCGAGCATGAGCAGGTTACCTTGACATGAATGGACAATTTATTTAATTTCCTTGCATTTGTAATTTCCAAGTAATTAACTTTGACCCCCGGCTAATACATTTTCTACTCCTTATGCAAAATGTCGCAGCACTCTACCGCATTGTCTACAAAAAAATACTAAAGTTTCGAAAAGAAAATGTTTGCCCAGAGAAACAGATCAGAATCTTAATTTGAAAAACTATTTTTTACTAGGAGTGACTTGAATCGATCAAGGAGGATTACAAAGCAGCTACAAATTCATTTGCACTGTTCCTAATAGCAAAGTTGCCCAGATATTGACGAAATAGTGCCAGGTAAATAACATTTTAATAGTAATAAGCAACAAAGAAACGAAATGTAAAAAATACATTAAAATGTACGTAGTTTGTTTCTTACATTGCAATGCGTTCATTTTGCGTCCTTTCCGTGTCTTAGTAATTTTCATTTTGGGATACGACTCATCATGAAATTGTTGTTAAGGAAGTGAATTTTCCAATATACATTTCTTAGTATCAAGCAACTGATGTGGATCGATACCCCGTATCATTTGCACAGCAACAGCGTTGTTTTCACTGCTCGTCGAACATCCCTGCTGTGTTTGTCACCCTCCGCCGATCATGTCCAACATCTCATCATTTACATCGGCACGTGCTGCATTAGCAATACGTTCTCCTGTTATACAAACACAGAGTGGTTATCCCGGTCTTCTCTTAGTGTTACACAGAATTGATACTGAATTAAATATTGAACATTTCCTCCTTCAACGCTGACGGCTCTGATAGTATTTTGTTCACACCATCCAATAAAGAAACATGTGTGATCAACAGCCGCTCCAATATTTCAGGCATATTACTTGATCACTGCGATAGGTAGAACCGGCTAAATTTCTCAATCACGTCACCAATGGCGCTTGTTTTCGGCTTTAATGAGCTGCATACGGAAAATGCGACAGTTCCATCATTCCGTCAATCAAATAATTGGGGGAAGTGTGTGTTAACATCTGCTTTCCCTAAAGCTGAATTATGCAACGTTTGACAGCTATCAAATCGCTCAACATGATAAAATATTAGCAGAAAGAAAATTTGTTTGTCCTAAATAATAGTTCATTAAGAATAGTTAACAGTTAAGTTAAAGAATAATAATTAATGGCCATAATAAACGAAACCAAGAAAACTTTAACATCACTTACACACAAGTGCCAACATCATATCTAAAAACAGTCAAAAATATTCAACTATCCATCTGTTAATGCACTTCGATAGAATATTACTGTATTTACAAAATGATAATAAAGCGAGACATCATACTGTGCCAGTAATGTTGTAAATTTTTATCAAAGAAATGCTACAATAATGTTTATAATTAAAATACAAATATAATATAATATAATATAATATAATATAATATAATATAATATAATATAATATAATATAATATAATATAATAATTCCATTTTTATATTAAATTCTGATGATGGGAAATGAAATTATATTTTAACAAATGAAGACTGATCTGTGAATTCAAGAACTTTTGCATAAGCGCGTGCGTTGCTCGCGTGCCTTAGCAAATAATTTACAAATATTTTACAGAGTCCATTTGCTCCTTTTTCTGATCCATATTTTTTGAGCTGGTTTATTTGCATAAACTTGTCATAAAAGCATTCAAATTGAAATAATTCTGCTATTCTTATTTTTTTCAAAAGTTCCTTCTGGACTGTATATATATCTAATGCATGGTGTAAATCCGTAATTTATCGAAAAATGATCTTCATAGGTTCTTCACTTCAAATATTACAAGCTCAGTTTACTAGAATAACAAATAAATAATCATATAAATACACACCGCCACACATACATACATAAATACATACATGCATACATATATGTATATAAGTTATACATAATTAATACATTTATATCTTGATAATTTTCGAAAAAAAAAGTTTAAAATAAAACGTATTACAAAATAAATATTGCGCTATAATATATAAATAATGCAATACAAGAAGTACTAAAATACAAGATGGTATTTGCAATTTACTGGGCATATTGGATTGTAGAATTTAAGATATATAACCAAATGCTTTGATTGTCCGGTACTGCTCTGGTATTTCCATCAGTGCATGAACGGCAAATGTGACTTCAGGATTAGAAACGCCACTCGTCACCTAAATTATAATCAACATACTTATTTACATGGAATGTTGAAATCTGGAAAATGAAAACAAATATATTTATAAAAGAAGCAGCTAGTCATTATAGTATAAGAAGCAAAGAAAAAAAAAACAAAATACTTCGTGAAAGTCCACGAAATGAAAGTTGTCAAATTGCCGCTTGGGTAGAGTTTCGTCGAAACGTTTCATCATATTCCACGGACCATCACCAACTCCGACCCTAATCAAAAACAGTGCACCATTATGATTATTATTATTATTATTACTAATAGTGCTACGAATAAAAACAAAGATAATAATAACAGTAGTGTTAACCATAATGATAATCATAAACCGAAAACGAATAATATAATAATAAATTTAAAGAAAATTGCTCTTCTTTCTTTCTATCAATTACATACATAATAATCGACAACGGATAATGTGAAGCTGCAGCTATAGCTTGTTGATTGATCATTTCATTTGTCACCTGCCCATCAGCAACAATAACCAAAATGTGATACTGAAAACAAGAGGCAAGCATTATTTATTTATTATAACGTTTGAAATAATAAAAATAATCTATTGTACCGCTTTTCTACTGCTACAAATGTCAACTGCTTTCTTGATCAGGGGTACAAAATTTGTCGGGCCGCCCAATTCAATTGTCGGAGTGCGTGCATTGTATGCTGTCAAAACTTCTTGAAATCCTTTACATTCTTCACCGTTTAGTTTCAAAGGAAAAACACCTTCATCGCAAGTTTTTGCATCTCCAAATCCAAATGCAGGTATGATTCCATTCTGATCAAAGCAAGCCATCGTTTCTCCTAATACTCTAATCACCTATAAATAATCATATTATGTATGCGCACACACACACACACACACACACACTCAGATGAATATTTTATTTATTTATTCATATTTTCATTTATATATTTTGTTAAAATTCTTATTCAACAAATAGCGACAACAAAAGAAACCAACTTGCTGATAGGGATTCAAAATGCCTGGCTGAATGGCGTGTAAAGATCTTCCGTGAAAAGTCCTTTCACCTTGATGAGCATTACTTCGTGTGTAATCAATACCAAAAATCAAATGACTTTTTTCCAAGCCTGCTTTGCTTATCAATTCACTCAGTTCATCCAATGTGCAGTGCTCTGCTGTGTGCATAAAATCATTCATACCCAACTCTTTCAACAGAGTAATGTTTCGATCACGCCTAAAATAAAATTCTCAGTAATTGAATATACATACATACATACAAATAAATATATACGACGCGTACTTCTTTTTCTGACATTGCATTCCGTTCTTCTTGCGTCTTTTCCGTGTTTTATTAATTTTCATTTTCCCACACGACTCCTCCTGAAATGGTTGTTTGGCAAGTGTATTTTCCAATTTACATTTCTCAGTATCAAGCAACTGATTTGGATCAACACTGCGCATCACTTGCACAGCATTGGCGTTGTTCTCGCTACTCGTCGAATTTCGCTTCTGCGTTGGACACTCTCCGCCGACTGTTTCCAGCATCTCACCATTCACTGATTTCAAGAGCGGCGGTGCGCTGCATGAAATTTCCTTCAATTCCAATTCACTTTTCATCTTAGCCCTGTAATGAATATCCGCAACTGACAGCTTAACACATCGTGACACACTATCTCGCATTGTAGCATTTTCCATCGTGGTCAATGCACCATCATCATCACGTTGGTTTGTCGACTTTTCAAATACTGATACAATTTCTTCTGTTACCTCATTCCTCGCAGAAATATCCTCATCTTGGTCAACATCTGCATCAAAATCATTGGAAAATTCATCCGCCGTAGCACTGCTATTCAAATCTTGCACACTTTCGGTAGACAACAATTGTTCGCAGCTTTCGGCGTCGCTGTTGGTATGTTGCTGCTGCAAATTGAAATTTTGCAATGAATTTCCAAATAAATTCTTCTCCTTGCTCCCCACAAACTCTTCCATTGTTGATGATGATTCAGCTGCCATTTTCTGGTTTGTTTCAAAATCAGAAATGTTCGTCGGTATTTCTGTATCATAATTGATCAGTGAATTTTTGTTTGGTTCCTGTAACACAGAAGAAGGGGTCTTCGCAACACATTCGGACCAAGCTTGTTGGTCATCTTTTGAAGCGTGAGTGTCGTTGTTCACCACTGCTTGACTGATATCATCTGAATTGGACAGCTTTTCAGTTGTCAACAAATCAACTTCCACTTTGATTTTTTCGTTCCCATCTCTTGCAAGATTTTCCAAATTGACCATTTCCTCAGCAATATTTTCTATTGTTGATGTGACAGGCACATCAATGTTCTCTTCTTCAAAATTGACCGTTTTACCGCAATGGACCACCGTTACAACGTCACCAAAGTTTGAAGCAAGATCGCAGCATGCTGCTACGGTACCCTGCTTTTCTGCTCTCTTCTCAAAAGTGATATTCAAAATTTCTGCTACTTCCGATGAAACGTGTTCACTGTCAAAAGTGTTGTTTGAAATTTCTGACCCATCCAAGTGAATATTGGATAACATTTCTCGAATCACTTCCACACTGTCATCACCTGAAGCTGCAACGCTGCCGTTGCTGCCTCTTTGTTGCTCTTCTTCTGGAGACAAAACACTGGTCACAGTCGACTGTTCGTCACGTTTGTCGCAGTTTTGCTGCAAACTGTTCGAATGAATCTGTCTGTCGTTTTTCTCTGCCAAAGTTGAGTTGGTTCGAAAATTTCCCAACCGTCGAGCAATTGCTAAACGTGTACCGAATTGGTCATCAACTCGGACAATAATTGGTACCGTATCAGCAGTGTTTAATAATCCACCACAGTCCGGCAGTAGAGAACTTAAATTGCCAGCATTGTCCAATGCAGATGAGTGATCCGCGTTGGAAACAACATCTTTCTCGACACGTGGCAATTGAAATGGAAGTGCTCGCGAAGTACTATCGTCTGTTCCAACAGACAACTGCTGGTCAGTTGTATGCAGCTTCAATTGAAATGGTGCATCGTCTTGCACAATCGCAGTATTCGATTCATTGAGAACAGAACTTTCTTGACAGTCAAAGTTTTGATAATGCAGCGAATAAATTTTGCTCTTGTCAACAGTTTTGTCATGACGAGGTAGTAAGTAGCGGAAAGATTTTTTCGATATATCCTCAGTAGCAGAAGAACCATCTGCATTATTGTTGACGCGGTTCGTTGACTTCCCAGTTTGATCATCTTCGGTCGTTGTTTTCAGCTTCTTCTCAGCAGACGTACCAGCGGTGCACATGTCACGAAAACGTGACAATGAAATGGGATAATCTGAAACAATTGCTTATCATCAACAACCACAACAAACAAAATGTCCTACCGTCAGCGTAACGACCCTTATCAAGAAAAGCAAATTTCTGCGCTTCACTTGGTAATTCATTCAAAACTTTGACACGTTCGTCACCAAAGACAGGCTTATTGAATTGCTTCTTGATGTCCAAAAAAGTGTCCTCCTTATTATTATCATCTTGTTCGTGCTGTCCTGTTCCTCGCAATTTTCCATCTTGTAAAGCATCGTTGAACAAAAAATTGTACTTCGCTTCATTCTGTCTGCTTTCTTTTAACACCAATCCACTTGAAGGAGTAGGATAATTATTTTTAAATTTCCTTTCATTCAGTGCCAAATCTTTCAATTGTTTTTCCAATGTAGCAGCTTTGAAGTTTTCAAAATAGCCGCAGCCTGTACCACCAATTTCACTGGAATTCTTAAAATATTCTCCCTTTTCTTCAGCTCTTTCCGGCAATACAACATTATCATATGGCGCTTGACGATCTTGCCAAAATTCCAAATCTAGAAACAAAAAAACATTACTGAACATCAATCACATTGAACAATAATTTTCAATATTGCTTGCTCCTATTGAACTGTTCACCAAGATTACCTGGGATGATATTTTCCTTACTCGCCGGCTGCATCAACCACGAACTATCTACTTCGAATATCAACTTGCGGCTATGTTGAACTGATTTTTTTGGTGTCGACGAATAAAACCCTCTGTTAGTGAATGTGTCGTCGTCATTTTCACTGTAGTTCAATTCTGACAACGTGTCGTTTCCCTGAATCAGCGACAATCTGTTATTAACATACTGACCATTTAACAATGCTGAATTACTTACTGTATTACATATTGCGGTTTTTCCAATCAAATCATAGTGTGATGGAGAAGTCTAAAAATGAAACAAATATTTTTACACCAACAGCACACAACATTAAAATTGAATAATAATCAACTCAAGACTCGAAAATAAACTTTACTTGATGATCATTTTGTAGAGGTGCATGTTCTATTGTGAATGATGGAGTCAATGACAACAACTGATCATCGTCGTTCAACATCCCAGCACTGATCGGTGATGTATCTACGGTGTGATGGTGTTGGCCGTTTGAAGTAACTTTGGCCAATTGTGATTTGAGGTGCTTATTTTGCGCAGCGTTGTTGTCGGCATTGTTTGGAAGCAGATACGTGAACGAACTGGGCACTTCTGCATAGTTGGAATTCAATTGTCGCTGCTGCTGCTGCTGTTGTTGTTGTTCGACGTTTCTTGGTGATTGGTAAATTCGATAAGTTACAAGACGTTTCATACCACCGGCCACCGGTTCCAAACCGTCCACTTCGTAAATCAATCTGCTACCAGTTGTACCAAATTTCAGCTGAACAGGGGCAGCGGCTGTTTGGCACAACTGTTGACTTTCCGCTCGAATAGCTGCTTGTTCACGTTCAACCGCCGCGGGCGTGGTGGCAGGCGGATTTTCACCACAAAGAACAGACTGAGCAGCAACAGTTTCAGAATCGTTCAGCTCTTTCAATTTCTCATGGCGATCTTTGAAAAACAGACGATAAAACCAACGACCACCGCCCTTCCGTTTTGGCAATGAGTCTGAAAGCTGACCGTAATCATCATCATCATCATGGACACTGTGACCGTCGTGCGACGATCGCAATGTCAGTGTTGTAGTGTTTGGTGAAGTTGTG
Source organism: Trichinella papuae (assembly GCA_001447755.1). NCBI lineage: Eukaryota > Metazoa > Nematoda > Enoplea > Trichinellida > Trichinellidae > Trichinella > Trichinella papuae. The sequence goes on along the minus strand of JYDO01000021.1, from coordinate 186,057 downwards.
TCGACCAATTGTCCTGCAGATTCGTTGGCAAACGCAGTCGTAGAACAATCATGATCACCACCACCAGCCGACCGCTGCCCGTCGGCGGTATGCTCTTGAAAATCCGACGAGCTGTTGCGCTTGCTTGCAAAACAGCAACAAAACTTCACACAACAATCTGCTATTGGAGAACGCATCTTTTTTCTGACTTTTCAAATGCAATTCTAAAAACAGAACAGAACACAGATGATAATCATCATATTCAATATTTTTTTCTTTTTTTAACAAATAACAGACCATTAATTTTCCAACAGATTATTAACAAATATTCGATAAAAAATCGATAAAAAATTTTCATTTCATTATTGAACAATTAAGAAAAATGAAAATTTTTCTAATCATTAAAATTATTCTCAACACCGAAAGTGAAGAATATTAAAAAATGGAATCAATAAGCAAACACAACTAATCAAACATATTGCTGCTCTCAACTGTGAAAAAGTAGATTTTTACTATTGTATTGTAATGCAATGAAAAAGAAAAGAACCATTAGTTCACTGCTTAAGCGTAAATTGCAAAATGAATAAATGCATCCAAATTTGCATTACAAACAATTTCCACCTGATGGAAATATTCCTTTGGTAAAAGAAAAAATTTATAATGGTCGCAGTGGATGAAGCAAACGCGCACGCGCTGAAAAATTATTGAACACGATAAGTTGAAATAAATTAGCCGTAAATAACTGCGGATATATTATATTTAAAAAAAAAGAAATAAATAAATAAAATAAAAATCTGCACGATTAAGCAATTTATACACAGTATGAATATCGATGATAGCAAAAGTTTGTGAATTGATGGCAAAACATGAAAATCAACATTTGCCTGCAAATTCAGTGGACAAAAGAAGCAATCTAGCTAGCTAGTGTATATAGCAGTTATTAGTATAGATTGCTGCGCATTGCGATGTTTGAAAAGAGAAACGTTGATGAAAGAAAAATGAACACTTTCATCGCATCTAAACGACATCTAACATCTGCTTCACGCTCTAGCTGTGCCGCTTCAACGACCGACAACTGCTATCCAATTGACGACAACCAACGGTGATATTTGCACTGCCCCAAGGCAACAGCAGCCAGCTTGCTAACATTGAAAAAGCAAAAATTCTGTGCAACCAGAAAATTATTGCATCCAACACATTGTTGTGATGAATGTTAAGATAAAAAGCTACAGAAATAGAAAAAAGTAAAAATAAAAAAAAAATACCGATGCACATTTGATAGTGTTGTTGCATTATCAGAACAATTTCCACACTTTTCACGCAAAAAAGAAAAAGTGCAACTGATTAAACAGAAGAAACAAGCAAACAACAATAAAATTTTCACAATCGCTCACAAGCTCAAATGCAAACATTCAACTTTTCAAAAATTACATCACTTCAATTTTGCAAAATTATTTGAATAAAAATAAAAAACAATAAATAAAAATATCCACACACCAATCACAAAATTATTTTATTCTACACGCTTACATTAATATTTCCAACTGGAACAATTTGCAAAATGTTGTCGAATTAAAACAGCGTTGCTTGTATTCATTCATACGTCTGCGCATTTCAGTACAATCATTCTTGGTATTGTTTCATTTGCAACATACCTCTATTCTTATTTTACTTTTATGCAAAATGAAACTTTCTCCACAAAGGCTTTTTTCCATAGTTCTCTTTCTTCCAATTCACTGTTTCTTTTTGATATATATATATATATATCACTCGTCAGAAAAGTGAACACACATGCACACACACACCTCGTTCAAGTGAACTTGAAATTATTATCAAATTCTCTGCAGAGTAAAAAGCAAAATGCAGTACGCCCTGTGAACAACGGTGCTCGTCGAATTGAACTACACTGAACGATCAATAAAATGCTTCACAATCAGTTGGACATTTTCAAGCTTTTCTATTTCACGCTTGATAAGCACGACATTTGTGTGTGTTCTTCCATCAACTTTCACGGCCGGCAACACTTTTCCAAATCGATCAAAAATACAATTTTTTCTTCTCTTCTCCACAGTTCTCCCTGCCTCCCCCTCTGAATCTTCTTTTTTTTCTTCAATACCTCTCTCCCTTTTGCTGAGTTTCTCAATCTCATTGGCAATAAAAATTCACACGAAAATTGAACACATGTGAAAAAAAAGAAATTAAAAAAAATCCCATCTCTTCTGCTTGTACATGCAAATCAAATCACCAATATACCCCTCAGATGTATTGCATATAAAAATTATTCTTATATTGAAAAATAAATCAATAAATGCTTTCGTTCAATGATTGCAAACAACGAAAAGAAAAATAAATTCATAAATACCACATTAACTAACTGGTCAGCAACAATAAACGCGCAACTAGCATATTACACGAAACAATCAAGAGAATTCAACTGAACTGAACTGAACTGAACTGAACTGCTGCTGCCGCTGCTGCTTGTATGTGAAAGTAAATAAAAACTCATTCAAAACGAAAGATGCAAATCACAAATCAAAAACGCTGTTCACTCAGTCAGTCAGCTAGCTAACAACTAGCCAGCCAGCCAGCTAACTGAAAACTTTTTCTCAACTTGCTTGAAGAAAAATTTCACGGCTGCCAGAATAAAATCAAAATGCTTAACACATCTCCTATAATCTGGCTGCTCTTTTGCAAAAATCAGACCAGCTTGGACCTGATGGCAAATTTAAAAAAAAAAAAAGAAACAAACAAACAAAACGAAAAAGCTATTTTTATTTTATTCTCAAAGCTGACGATGATGAAGAAACTTTTTCGCTTTTATATCAACAGCGTTGTCTCATTTGAAAGAATACGTCATTTTGCATCAATGCGATTGATCAAAATTAATATCTGCCCATAATCAATTTCATGATCACTTTTCTCAAAGAAACTTTAATGTAAAACAAACATACTTGAAAGCTTAATCATTTAAAGCATCAAATATTAATCAAATAAATGCAACTGATCAAACAATACATCTATTGATATAAAACAATTTCACAAACTCTTACAAAACTATTAACTGAATAAAATTGCACCGCATGCACAATTACACTTTTTATCATTGATAATTTATATGCTAATATGTATAAGCAATAAAATGAAATAATAATAATAATAATAATAAATAATAATAATTTTTCTTCAAACAAATTATATTAAACAAAATTTTAACTTTCAACAATATTATTCTCATAAAAAAAAGAAAGACGCTAACGGTGCAAAGCCGTTCAAGTATACGATAGATCATAAAATGTGGATCAATAAATCACTAACAAGCAGTGGTGGAAAATAAAAATAACCAACTGACGCTTTCCTATTTAGCACAAATCAAATATAAATATAAATTAAGACAAATCTAAATAAATAAATACATATATATGCAACTTTCAATAAGTTGCCTGCAATGACCAAACAACGAACCTTCACATATACTACAGTATACTGAAATTAATGTTCAGTTGGCAGTATAAAGAACATTTTTAATTCTTGCTCGGAGGGAAAAACATGAATAAAAAACTAAAAATGTATTAAAATATGCCAAACACGCCATACACTGCACCTTTCACTTTCAACTATACGTGAACAAATAAAATATTGTCTTGCCCGAATTCGACCATTCCCTTTTTAAGTATAATCAAAGAGAAGGATAATTTTTATACTGCTTTTTTATACTTAAATATGAATTGAACAATACCGAAAAATAGCAAGTTAAAGTCTGCTTTAAGTGTTGAATTAATTTTTCACATGTCAACAATAATAATTATCCAATACATAAATATTAAATAATATTAATAAGCGCTTGCACCACGATCAATTTGAAAATTAATTAATCTACATTAAATAAATAAACGCAATTTTAAGATAAAATGATTTTTATCAGTTTAAATTAACATATCTTCATACAGTAAAATATAGAATAAGTGGAAAAGAGAACCTGCGGTCATAAAATGCAACACTGCTAATTGCAAATAAATATGCAAAAGTGATTTTTCAAACTGTTAAATGAAATGTGCACACACACAAATATTTATATATATTTCTAGGACATTCTTTAAATTACCATAAAGCTGTGCATAAATTAAATGAATTATTCAAGAAATAAAATTCAATCTAAATTTACTAAATTTGCTTGGCATTAAAACATTGTCGACTGCAGAAAGTAAAAATAACAATGTTCACCACTGTGGAAAAGGTAAGCAAAGCTTTTCAATTTATTCCAAAACAATGATCAAATATGATCATATCATATTTTTGAAAATTTCATTGGAAATTTTCAAAACTTCATTTTACCAACTCAAAAGCCATCACATACAATAAACAAAACGATGAAATAAAGAATATTGCAGAATGTATTAATGCTGATGATTCACACAATTCTGCTATGTACATATGAATTCAATCCGTCCGTGTCGACCAAAGTTTCAGGCAACAAATGTACGTATATTCAACCTTGTTCAAATGTTGAACAATTAATTCTACACTAACATTTTACGTTAATATGGAGTGTGGATTGGATTTTAATTCAATGGAAATTACAATTCTTGAAACATAACCAATCGTCTGCTAAAATCTAATTTACTAACAATTTTAAAGTGAAATTATGCAAAGCTTGCTTGCTTGTATTAGTTCGAAAGAACTTCCATTAGCGACCGTCGCGTTAAGCATGCAAATATTAAAAATATTGTCTTCACAAGAAAGAATGTGCTTGTAAATACTGGAAAAGCTTGATTTGGTAAACTGCAATGCTTAAAGTACAAATATGTTCAAGAAGAAAGTGCCATATTAATTGCGTGGAAATTGTATTTCCAAGTCCAATATACAAATCAAACATTAAACAAAAGTAACATTTATAAGAGGATCCACTGATTTCTACTTTGTCGTAAACCGACACAATGCAAACAACGCACTTCTTTGTCAAGAGAATTTTCATCGCTTTGCAACTACTAAGTACTTGTGCTAAGTATATTTTTGCATTTTACAATAAACTCAAACTTCAAATTTGAAATCTTAATCACTTGCCAATTCCAATTTCACATCACTAACACTAATAATATAAACTCGGATTTATAATAGTCGTAAAGAACAAGATGATAATAATGAGATGAAGACTGCTGTTGGCTAGATGTGGAATAATTTTGTTAAGATGCGTTTTTCAGTTGGATCAAAAAGCGCCAAAACGTGCCAATATATACGCGGCTGCTATTTCACAAACTGGTCCCAATACAGAACCGGAGATGCTTCCTACTTGCCTGAACACTACCAGCCTGGCTTGTGCACGCATATATTTTTCGCATTTGCAAAATTCACTGACAATTTCATCGTCACCACAACTGAATACAATGATATCAAAAGTGACAACAGTGGACTTTACCAAAGAGTGAACAAGCTGAAACAGCAAGATCCGAATTTGAAAACACTGCTATCAGTTGGCGGTTATGGATTCGGAATTCAGTAATTGAAATTTTTATTTTTTCTAAATTTATGGTTTGAATATTTAAAAAGAAAAAAAATTTTTTTTGTTTAATGCTTATTTGTAGAAAATTCCAACAATTGGCACGTAATCAATATGCTCGCAATAAATTTGTCAATTCGTTGAAAGAATTTTTGCGCAGATTCAATTTCGACGGTGTCGATTTAGACTGGGAATATCCTACTTCTGCTGATTATTCACATTTTATAATACTTGTCAAAGTAAGCATTGTAGAAAAAAGTTAAGAAAAATAGTCTCATTTGAAAACTTTCCTTTCCGCCGTTATTTTCATTACAATTGCATTGTCATCTTTATTGATTATAATAGGGAAAATGTAAATCTCGTATACAAGAAAATAATAGCTTAACTTGTATCAGGATATTGCTGACGCGTTTCATCACGAATCAGTAACAACGGGCAAGCCAAAACTGCTCCTCACGGCCGCTGTTACCGGAAACAAGCAAACCGCTGCGGATGGATACAATGTCCAAGCAATGGCAAGGTAATTTTCACACCATTTTCTTTTTTTCATATTTAAATTCCTTTATATACTATTTTCATTCCAAAAATAAAAAAAAATTAAAGATATTTCGACTTTGTCAACGTGATGACGTATGATTTTCACGGCGGATGGGAAATGCAAACTGGCATCAACAGTCCTCTGTATGCATACAGCGCTGTAGTAGAATGGGCAAAGCAGTGGAATGTGGTAAGTTGAACTAATTTTTCTGATTAAAAGAAAAGCAAAAAGAAAACACTAGAAAGCTGATTTGATTTGACACTGAATTAATAAGAAAATGCATCACATTTTTAAAATTATTTTACATCCTGCATGCTCACACAACAAACATTGATTATTGAATTGAAATTAAAGCAAACCAAACATCCGCGAATCAGTGTTTCAGGCTGATGCTGCTGAAGCGTGGTTCAGAATGGGAATGCCGAGGGAAAAGATTGTCATTGGATTCGCTGCTTACGGACGTGGATGGAATCTGCCCATAAGCAATACTGACAACGGAATCAAAGTTGGAACGCGTGCCGTTGGTCCAGCAACAGCAACGACGTTTGTCCAGCAAACTGGAGTGGCTGCCTTTTACGAGGTATAATGAATAAAACGCACCCCCAATAGAGATGAACAACTTCTTATTCATTTATTAGCCGTTGTTTTTATTGATCTTACTTATGAAGATACACCTCATAAAATTAGCTTGAAAACAAAATGTTCTTTAATTCACATTTTCTGCCTTAAACTCAAATCAATAATCATTCTTTTTTAAAAGTTGCATTCAAAAAAAACTTCTAATGTAATTTATATGATATTAGTAAAAAAAATATCATCTAAAACTAATCTATTAATAAATATGACAAATGAAAAGGAATTACGTCCAATTTTCAAGAATGCTACCCATAGATTAGATTGCACACTTCTCACGTTTCATAATTATTTGCCCAATGGTTATCAATATTTTTTACGCTCAGATGGGGGTAATATTTCAGCTCTGCGAAATGTTAGAAAATGGAGCCAGACGATTCTGGGACGATGAATCAAAAACACCATACCTGGTGCACGATGGGAAATGGTATTCTTACGACGATCCGGATAGCTACAGTGAAAAGGTTTTCATACTTGTCTTCAATCTGCAATTCCACGTACTGACAAGCTTAACTTGAAGTTGACTTGGCTGCAAAACCAAGGTTACGGCGGAGCGTTCGTTTGGAGTCTTGATTTTGATGATTTTCAAGGCAAATGCAAGTTGACTAACAACGAAAAATATCCACTGATAAGAATGTTCAACCAGCTTCTCTGCGGCAATGCACCACAATCAAATGTAAGAACTTTGTTTGTATTGCATTTTAGCAGTAAAAAACAAAAAAAATTGCATTCATTCTTCGTGAATGATGATACATTTTCTTTTTATGCACAATGTGCTATAAAAAATTGGAATTTAATTAAAATTTAAAAAAAAAATATTCTTTTCTGATCCTACTATCTATCATTGAAGTGATAATAGTATAAGACTTTGTTGAAAGATATGATTTGAAATTTCACTTTTCAGCAAACGTTCACCAGACGGCCGCTGACGACTTTTCCATCAACAGGTAATAATCACATGCTAATCAATGCGAAAGATTTTGATGAAGATACAGATGAAATATTTGAAAAATTCACAGATAAAGCGTGCTACAATAAGCCACACGGCTTTTGGCCGGATCCCAAGAATTGCGCTGAATTTTTCCTCTGCCTCGGCAGTGTCAATTACAAAATGAGATGTCCAGCCGATTTGCACTTCGACCCACTCTGGCGCCACTGCACCTTACCCGAATTGTCCGGCTGTAGGCGAATACCAAAGACGGAACCCATCACTATCACCACCATCACCACAACAACAACAACATTAGCTGATAAAAGATTCAGCAGCCGTACAACTGCTCAGCCAAGCAAGGGAACGTTTGTCTGCGATGCCGATGGATTCTTTTCCAATCCGACCAATTGCACACAGTTCTACCGTTGTGTCGGTGGAATTGCGTTCAAATTCACCTGCCCACAAGGTCTGCAGTTCAACCAAATGCACAACGTATGCGATTACGTTACAAACGTCAACTGCCCAAATTAACATCCACCATAATTTTACCCAATACCGACAATGATGTCATTTTCTCGTTTCTTTTTTTTTTTAATTTTTCAATTTTAATCAGACATGAATTTGCAATAAATTTATCAATTTAAACATCTAAGAACACTCGTCTATATTGATTTCAAGAACATTGAAAATTTTTTAATTTTTTCTCTTTCTTCAAAACTTTCTCAAATGACCATTATTAAAATTCAACACAACTTTATCATTCATTATTTCTTCAGTCATATTTCATCATTCATTCAATTTTCCCAATAATAACATCAATGATCTATTTATCGTTCAACTGTGGAAATTATTTATGAAATACAATTTACAACAAAACATTTTTGACAGATTAATAATACTAAAGCATTACATTTACGCTCATCATTTCCAGTTTAGTTAGCATTGATTAATTGTACACTGCTGATCAGATAATGAACCAATGAATAAATAAAGCATGGGTTGAAACTAACTAGCACAACTCTAGCATATGCTGAAACATATTTTTTCCAGCTTATCAGATAAAAATAAGAAAATGAAAGTTAAAAACAAGTCACTGTTTTTCCTTAAGCCAAGTTGCAAACTGCATGTGATAACACATCAGTAAAACATTTTCCGAAAGTTGAAATTAGCAAAACAATTTCAACATAATGATCAAATTCTTCAGAAGATGAAAAAATAAAAAAATAAAACAACTTACCTGAGAAATGTTGTTTATTAATGAATTATGCTGCGTATCAAATGTTTTGGAAATGTAAATTTGAATCGTCGACGAAAAAAATTGCCCACTCGGCTGCGCAATCTTCAAAGTTGCAACAATTCGACGCAGTTACGGTATAATTTGCACTTTTTGTTCTTTAATACTGTAAACAAAATAATTCGTTGATTTCTAATAAACAAATGAAACAATTGCGCAAGTCATCATCAAATAAATAAATAAATAAACAAACAAATAAATAAGATGTAAAATTTAATTAAAAAAAATCACTTTTTCAACATTCCCTGTTGATTCGATTTTTAAATTCACATCAACTAATAAAATGCATCTAATAATGATGAAAAATAATTCTAAAAAATTATACTGAATCATACAATGATGCATTTGCTAAATTATGAGTCAATGTCATGTAGAAAAGTTAGTTTCTTTAAAAAACCATATACGTATATAACTTGGAGAGACCAAAGTGAATTTTTCTAACAATTCTGCTGGTCAAAATGTTCAATTGTTGTCACTCGACATACTTTAGTGTTGTTATTTGAAATAAGCATTGCTTTTGCAGTTAATAACCTCAAAATTTCACTATTCAAGTTGACCTTGCTGCGAAAAGAAAACACAACCAGTTTCCATTGAAAATATTGAATATGAAACCAAATAACGAATAACAATTAGTCAAACAATGCGCAATTTTTCCAATTTACAAACGTAGCTGTTTTTTCTAATTTTTATAAAAATTATCACCATTAAAATTTTACAATTTAATAAATGTAAACTTTTTCAATCTGCCAAATTAATTTAAACATAAATTTTAATAATTAATGAGAAATCCTTTTTTACTGCGTTTGTGATTTACAACATAAACGTGTACATCTAATTAGAAATAATAACTGTCGCAACTGTAATAAAAATCATGCACATTTACAATTAATAGTTCTTTGTTTAAAGTGGTTTATAATTTATTTCTTTTTAAATACTTGTGATTTGAAGTTTTAAAATTAAATGTAAACAGTAAAACAAATATAGAAACAGATAAAAGTATTTTGAAAAATGAAAACGATAAAACTCGGAAACTTTGCAGCAAAACGATAGCTTACAATACAAATAAATCCATTGTTAAAAAGAGTAATTTTGAAATAATATATTACCGTTCATATGTAACGATGAATTGAAATTCCATTTCACTGAATACGCAATTCTTAAGCAAGCAGTTTTGTCTTTTTGAATAATATGCAAATGTTATGTTTACTCTTTTGCTAGATTTTCCAGTTTGAAGAACTTGATAATACTGATGTACTGTACGTATTAGTAAAAATTCAAATACGTGGAAAACTCGTCAGTGAAACAACAATATTGTTTCTGAGTAAAAAAAATTTTAATTTTAAATTTCACATTGTTGAACTGTCAAACAGCAGTTAAATAGCAACTAAGCATGTATGGAGCTTCAACAGTGTTTAAATTATGATAGAAAACTCTGTGAATTAAACGTGAAAAAAAGTTATTTTTGAGGAAGTATTATTTAATAAATAAATTAAAATGCAATTCAGAAAATTAAGAATATTTTTTACAGGCTTACCTGCTGATTTATAAATGCATAAATTGACTTTGTGTAAACAGTGTTTAGAAATCTTGTAAATCCAGATACTATTACAACATTTTTTACTATAAATAAGGCACTGTATTTCAGAAAGTAATCAATATTAAATCTGAGATTAAAATTATAAATTAAATTATCTGAATTTTATATTTTTATTATTTTATTTGTAAAATTAATTTCTTCTAACTTTGAAATTATGACAGCTTTATATAAAACTTGTATTTTTACAAGAGACAGTAAATAATAACATCTACTTATATGCTTAAAGATTTTTAATTATACTTTTAAAATTCTGTGTTAATTAAAACACTTTAATTTTAAATTAAATTATTCATCCAAATATTGTAACAATTTGTGCGTGAATTTTTTTATTACTGTATGTTTTTCTAATTTTTATATTTATGATTATGTGGCTGAAAATCCATTTGGCGAATATGAATTTAGAATATTTGTTTTCTATAATATATAATTTGTTTTTGTCCATTTGCGGTGCATACTTGGCAAATGGTTTAATCAAAGAATTTTCTCCAATGTTTGTAAAGAAAAATCTGAGAGGCATCGATTTGTGCAAAAAATCTAAAGAATTTATGTAAAAATTTTGAATATGTAGTCAATGGTGATACATTTCTGTTGATTTTAGCCCAGAAGCTATTGGAGTAATTTCTTCAGCAGTATATTTGATTATACTGTTTTTCTTTATTCCATCACCATTTCTACGATGGATTTTTGATGGTAGTCCGTTGTTTCCTTATCACCAGGCATGAAGTTATTTAATTTTTCATATAAAATTATTTATTACAGAAGCATTTTATAATATTATGCTATAACTGAAAATAATAACATACTAAAAGTTATATAATATGGTTGGATATTGGAATTTTGAACAATTCTTTGCTAGTTATTTCAGCTGAAAAAACTGTTCTATTTGAGATTTCAAGTGAATATTTAATTTCAGTTGGTTGAATTTTTATCTGGTATATTGTCAATTTGTTGTATGGTATTTCTTGGTTTTGCTGATGATGTGCTTGATCTGCGATGGCGCCATAAGCTGCTTCTTCCAACAGTTGCTAGTCTTCCATTGCTCATGGTTTACGCTGCAACGTATAACTCTACTTCTATTGTCATCCCTTTGCAACTTCAGCCTTGGTTTGGAAAAGTTTTAAACATAGGTCTAAAGGGAAACTTTCGATTACATCAAGTTTACATTAATTTTTTTCAGGGGTACTTTATTACGTATACATCGGAATGGTAGCTGTGTTTTGTACAAACGCTATTAATATTTATGCTGGTATAAATGGGTTAGAAGTTGGACAATCTGTAATTATAGCCATATCGATACTGATTTTTAATATTGTACAACTTGTTAGTAAGTTCTTTTGGGTTATTTTGCAGCAATGTCTGTCAAAAATTTATCAAACATTAGGATTGGAGCAAGAGTGTCGATATCACATGTTCAGTATTTATTTTTTGCTTCCCTATATTGCAACAAGTCTTGTGCTTCTTCGTTTCAATTGGTAAGATGTAGTGAATTTTGACTAGATGTATTTTCATTAGAAGAAAATGTTAAAATACTGTTCAGGTATCCGGCAAGTGTATTTGTTGGTGATACATTTTGTTACTTTTCTGGGATGCTTTTCGCTGTTGTTGGTATTCTTGGTCATTTCAGCAAAACGTTGATGTTGTTATTTCTGCCGCAGATATTCAATTTTATTTTCTCCTTACCACAACTCTTTCGCATTATACCTTGTCCAAGACATCGTTTGCCAAAGTATTTGACGAGCGTTTTTGTTTGCAAGTTTCAATAATTTAATTTTATTGTTCTTATTTTTTCGATTTGACTCCGCATCCAATACTCTGACATGCAGTGTAACGTCGTTTCGTTGTGATGAGTTGAGTTTCTTTGGAAAGCATGTGATGCGTTTGTACACCGCTTTGGGTTTGGTTTCTACAAAAGTACAGCTTGTTGACGGCGTTGAAACTGTCACTTGTAACAACTTTACACTGATTAATCTGTTACTGAAGGTTTACGGTCCTACACATGAAAAAGTATTGGTTGTTCGGCTTCTTATCATACAGGTAATTTGCTTTTTCTTTATTTGCTTGTTTGCTTACAGTTGTGTTATCTTCCACTAGGTATTGTGCAACATTTTTGCCTTTTTTCTTCGATTTTATATGGCAAAACTTTTCTTCAATGTTGTTGAATGAATATTTTTAAAATTGTGGTTTTCAGTTCATTTTCTACTACTACTACTACTCTGTTATAAAGCTTTATTACATATTTCTTTGTTTGTGATATATTTGCTTGATATTGATTTCAAGTTTTTTTAAGATAAACATGTATGTATTTATGTATACGTATATATATATATATATATATATGGCAAAACACATTGAATCATCATACATATTGTGTACATTGAATTGAATACAATTTGAATAGTATTTTATTCAATATTAACTTGGACAGTAGACATGCGGCTGCTTTAGAGGCAATGAAAAAAGAAACAATATAAAGCGCAGTGTAAATGAATCATTAAAATAAAGTAACAAATTGACTAGGAATTCCTGGCGCTTGTATTCGCAACAATAACAAAACAAACAATACTCACAAATATATAAATATAGTTGGAGTGTAAAAGATGAGATGGTAATAAATAAAACATTAAAATAATAATAACAGACAATAGCGATGCAAGGAAAAAATAAAAAAGCGTATGTATATCTCAGATGAATTGAAAGTTATCCGTAAAAAAGAATAAAGCGACTAGAGGAGAATATCTGTAAGCGCAAAACGGTTCTACAATGATTATAATTATTAGCAGTAAGGGTTAATTAAAGGATTTCTTTGTGCGTGGCAATTCAGATTTGGAGCAAAGAGATGAGAGATAAAACTGAATAATAAATAAAAGAGATATCTTGGCAGATAAATTGAATTGAATTGAATTGAATTGAAACAGCAGGGAAAATGGTGACATTATCAACGAACGGCAACGCGATCAGCTGCTCTGGTCTGTAACTCGTGGTTGGGAACGAGATCGACGAACCGAAGGAGTTCTTCTCCATGGACTAGAATCTCCAGACCGATGAGTATCATAGTCGGTCCCATCAGACAACAACAGACGAGATGAACTGATAGCGCCGCTGCGAAATTCAATTTCAAACTATAAAAAAATAAATCAATAATAATAACTTAATAAATACATGTATATGTATATGTATATGTACAAACAAGTACAACAACAAATTTCCATCCACATCTACTAAATGTTCAAGTTTACATACAAATAAGAACTTAAAAAAATGCAAATCCAAAATTGTTTATCAAACTAGTAAAATATTAATGTGAAAATGTTTGTCACCAAGCGTCATGCATGCCACAATTATTGATCATCCCGCCAGTATAAAATTTCCTAAAGCCCTTCAAAACAGTTGCCCAAAGATAAGCATTGATGTCCAAAAAAATATAAATCAAACAATGATTCATACAAGTTCGAAATATAACTTTAAACAAAAATTTGGTTTTTCTTCAACCATACAAATAACAATATCCATTCAACGCATGCCACTTGCAAGGCCAGACACGATGAAATTGTACATTTATACAAATAAATAAACAGATAGATAGATAGATAGATATTCTTTTTTTCTTTCAAAGAAAGCACATTCAGGGACAATCACAACACATAGAAGTGTACTGTCTGTGCTTTTGCAAGAAACCGAACCTGTTAAGCCCGTATAAAACGCACACATCCTGAACACCTTATTGAGCCATAGGTTCAACATAGCAACTTCTTCGACGAATAACTTCGAATTCCTACAAGATAATTCATAGCAATTCAATCAGATGAAGAAGCATGGTTGAGAAGCCATTCGAAAAACAGCATATCTATCATTCATCATCATCAACTCTACGGTCGATGAAACCAAGCAAACCTGTACGTGTTACAATAAAGTACCATTGGAACAATTTATACATTTCGAGCTTGTTTTTGCAATAATTTTTTGAAATAACCACTAATCTTGTTCATTAATAAAAAAAAAAGAAAGTGTTAACTTATATCTTCATAAAAGGAGATGTCAAAAATCGTTATATATATATATATATATCAAAGGATCTTTAAAAATAAAAACCAAACAAAATGTGTAAAATTCACAAAATTTGTCATTTCAGTGGGAACAAAAAGCGAACAACAAATTATAATAATTAATTATTGAAATCAAAAATTATTATTACAAAATATATACACATATGGGGCGTGTGTGCTTGTGTGCAAAAAATTACCTTAGTAGCGCAAACAAAACAAGATGTCACCAATTTAGCTATTTCGTTCATCAAATTTTTCGTCTCTTGTATAACGCTATCAACCTGTAAATTGAAATAAACAAAATATATCCATTGCATTGATTATTGAAAAAAAACATTGCTACTGCTATATTTTTGCAACATACTTTATTAAATGTAGCCAATTTGCCAACAGTGGGACTTTTCACAAGAACCTGAAGCTGTTGACAATGTGTTGGAATGCGTTCAAGAGTTTGAAGCAATTCATTTTTTTCCGCACTGCCTGGCACCTGAACATATTAAATGCAAATTTCAAAAAAAAAATTATTTTTAATAAATGAAATTAATAAAATTTACTTCGTAACAAAATTCACGAACATTCCTGTACATTTTGTTCGCTTCTTCGGCAAAAAATTCCGCTTGTGTGAACAAATCGTGCGTGGTTTTGAGCGGCCCATCACCACGGGTGAACAAATACATATTGTAAGCCATGGAAGACATGCTTTTCGCACGTTTGACAATATCATTTTCCGCATACTCATCCCATTTTTCCGCTTCTGCATCCACCTCAGACGTCAGCAATTTCATTTCCAAACCAAGTTTCGCTATTTTTTGTTGTTCCTATTCAAAAGCATACATACAAAATGCATAAAATCAAATCATGCAATGTACATTACTTTCAGATCAGTAAACAAACAAATAAACAAATAAATAAATAAATAAATAAATAACACTCATTAACCTCTGTATCCAAAACGGTCGCTTTCAACACTGGCTTCGCTGTGCTGCCATGTTTCTAAAAATCATGATATTAAAATTCAAACATATTTATTTATTTATTTATTTAAGCAATTCATTTTTACAACAATAAAGCAGCAAACACGACATTTTTTGCATTCATTAATTATTAAAACTCATTCTCGTACAAATTGAACCTTTTTTTTGACATTTCGATATTCGGCGCTATTATTGCATATCAAATAATAATAATAAAGTTAAATAGCAATAAGGGAAGAGAAAATTAATATTAAATATGTAAATTTTAACGGACAGTTTTGCACATATGACCATCATTGATTGAAAATGTGATATTCATTGCAAAACAATTTTTTAACTACTTGAAGAAAATTGTAAAGAAAAACAAATAGATAATTCATTTTCAACAAATGAATGAAAATAAATCAATATTTCAACCAAGCACATGAGCAAAAAATATCCCTCTTCTGATTGATAAAAGCAATATGAACAGCCAAAGTGAAACAGCTGTTTGCCATAATCATGCATCCATCTATTTCTGTCTATCTATTTATCTATCTATAGATAGCTAAGAGAGATGTATAGATAGGATGGATGAGCAATGCAATCTACTTAATTTCGACAAATCTCATCCAAATAAATTTAACTGAATATGAATTTCTGCGTGATTATAATAATATTCAATCAAAAGTAAAACTTGAAAAAATTCTTGCTTGAAAGCTAAGAAAGAAATTTCTACTGATCAATTTTGACAATCTATTTAAAAAAAGTATAAAAAATAATTAACTTTGCAAAATGTTCAAATGGAAAATAATTAAGATAAAAACGTAGTGTATCAGTTTCAAGAAAACACTAAGCAAGAATAATGTGTAAAAAAAATAATCAAGAAGAAAATATAACAAAGCAAATGATGCCTTACTCCAGGCTTTGGAAGTGACATGTAGGATTGTTTTTCGGCCACCTGACGTCCATGGCAAGCAACATCCACTTCCTTAGCAAGACGAGCCAATTCATTAATGGCCAGCGACCACGTTTCACAGAACACTTGCAAATTTTCACGTGCTATTCGACTAGATGGATGTAAACAAAACGTTCGCCCAGATAATATTGTCTGAGAAAAAGAGAACCAAACATGCTTAACAAGTGAAGAGAAAAGAGAAAAATAATGCTTCAACAAGTACCAAAGGAGCCAAAGCTCTAAGATTTCGCTCCGAATGACCAGTGCGCACGTGAAGTGATTCAGTCAATGAGATGTGATGTAAAAGACGACAAACCTTGAAAAATAATAAATCAATCAATACAATATGAATAAATGAGTGTAAATGAATGAATAACCTCTTCCATGTGATTAGCATGATCACGAAACCGTTCAATAAACTGTTCCACTCCATCCACATCGCCGGATACTGAACAAGCTTTTATGCTGGATGTGATCACTTCATCTTCGTCAGAGCGAAAAACATCCGTCGCCTGATCCAAAGCAACCAGTTGCAACTGTTTGCGAAGATCTTTGCAAACTTTAGAAATTCGTACAACCAAACTGTCCACATCGTCCGGTCGGATTGGTCCGTTTTCACCCTGTATTTTTATGTACAACAAAAATAAATGATAACAAAAAATTCACAAAAAAAATGAATTCACAGACATACCATTTCCGGTTGCAATATGTTGGATAGCTGTGTGCGGATTTCACCGAGAAAATCTATTATTTGTTCACGATGGTGATGATGTGTGTAGGCAGAATCGGTGAAATCTTGAGTCATTTCACAGAGGGCATTCAAAGCGCCGAATATACGCTCTTGAACACCCAAGCCAACATTACCCGTCAAGCGAACCATCTCAAGGGTATCCTGAACAAATAAATTGTTGCATCAGAAAAAAAAAGAAAAAATTTTTCAATTTCAATAATGCATCAATATAATTTGAAACAAAACAAAAAACATAAATAACCAAAAATTGTTTGATAGCAATATCAGCTGTCAACTGCAAACCAATGTCGAATGGTTCTTCTTCTGGTCTTACGGAGGTACAATAACGTGCAGGGTCGTATGGATAAACGCCCTCACAAACGCACAGCGCGATCAACTGCAAAGCTGAACGAATCTGTCTGAAAACGCAATTCCGCACTTGACGAGCCGAATCACATTCTGGATGTCTCAGTGTGGTCTTAATAAAATAAAATAAAATAAAACAAAATAATAATAAGTAATAATTCTTTTCCAAAATGCCAACCAACTAACCTTAGATGAGGTGAGAAGAAGCATTGTATACTTTTCCAAAATCGATCGACCCATCTGCATTTGAGCACGTCTCTTTTCACCTTTCAAATCCTATAAAATAAATATACATAATAATAATATTATTATTAATAAAATTGAAATCATAGAAAAGTTCTACTTGTTGACGATCACCGGTTTTGTGTGCCAAATCGACCATTTCACCTCCGAATTGTGTGAACAGCTTTACAAATTCAGTAAAATTATTCGTACTTTCCAATCTGGACAGAGTGTAGACGACCTTCAATAATGAATAACCATAATGAACATATTAATAATCAAAAAAAAATTTCCAAACAAACCTTGTCTTCAGCACAAATGATCTGCTTAACAAGCACACGGTCGGCCAACAGCAGCACTCTGGTTACACTTGAAAGAAGCTGCCTCGTTGCACGAACCAAAAAATTACGATCCACCACAGAGCCGTTATTGAAATCAGAAATCGTTTTCGATGACAACGATGCTATTGCCGCGCCTTCAAAATTAATTAAATTCCATTTCACAATTATTCAAATTAATTCATTCTAGATTTAAATATTAACAAAGCATATTAAATATGCTTAATTCAACAATCATATGTGTAATAAGAGATATGATTGTCAATTTTCAATCAATTTTGAACTTTCAACCTACAGTTAGTTAGTTAATTCACTTCTGTCTCTTAACTATTCAAATAATGCTTTTCGTTTTCCTTTTTTAAATAAAGCACTATAAATTGCAACATAAATCGAAGCGTGTAAATTAATAATGTGATATTATTTTCACCAATAAAAACTGAACACAACTTTCGCTCATAATTTGCACACTTTTCACTCAATTGATTTCCCAACTGAGCAAAATCAACACTTCATTTGCCGATGCCAGCTTATTCAACTTGTAAATAACTTTTCCCAATTGCGATCAATTTAACGCGTGCGAAAATTAAAATTTCATAAACAAAACAAATAATACACAATTCACATTGTACAACGTTTGAAATAAACAAGCTAATTTTCATCAGCTGCTTGAATAAAATTGTTCTTTTCAAATCAGACTCGCCTCAAATGCTCAACTGAATTTCGGATTAAATTTCTCCTATTCCCTCACTTCGACTTGAATCAATAATCATAAGACAACACCATGCATGCGTACACTTTATCAATAAATCTCCACTCAGGTGTTGTGGCTAATTTCATGTTTATTAAATTTAGGCCCCAAAAACAATGCACTCAACTTTCTCCACAACAAAGCAATTATTCAACACTAAAGAAACAAACACTCTGTTTGCTAACAATATGAAGAAGAACAAAATTTTACGAAAAAATTCGATATTTTCATTTTTACCAAATAATAAATACTATTCCTTTCATTTTATATAAATAAATCAATCCATTTTTACAATCATACTTTAAAATCCAATGGCAATGGACAATTCACGTAAACTAGAATAAAAAATAACCATTAAATTTTATCACTTATGGAAAGAAATTATAATTTCAAAGTTACACACTGATTGTGAATTTAAGCATTATTATATGTTGAACATTATTACAAAAAATAAAACTTGCTATGCAACAGAATGTCCTTAACAAACAGTTCACTTTTACAAACTCAGCTTAAACTCTACTTAATAAATGTGAATGGCTTCAAATCATTTGAAAACAAAAGTACTCAACCTAGTGACGCAAAGTGATAAATGATTAACAAAAAAGCAGATTTGTAAATGCTAGAAAATAATGTTATAGGAAATTTCTTTTTTCTGTTTAATCAGCTTCATAATTAGTTATAAACGCGCAGCAGGGAGAGAAAAAAGCACGTCAACTACGTGCAGAAACGGCGCCGGCTTGATCGAAATCATCAAAACGAAAGCCTGCAAGCCAAAAGCCGGCCGAACATAGTCAATTATTTATTACAACGCGTTGCTGGCTTGAATGAGCAATTAAAATTCCATATCAATCAATCAATCGCACGCTTTACCTGCACTGCGAGCTTCCTGGCATGCATCATACATTTCCGGTTGGATTTCCACATGTTCATCAGCGATGCTTTCGCCGACGGTCACGAAACGCTCAACGGCTGCTTGAACGCAAAAACCAACCTAAAAGCAGTGACAACTTGAAACGCAAACGAGCTTCATATTGAAAGCAAAATTTTCTAACACAACATAACATGTAGCACAGATTTGGGCTGCATGCTTTCATCAAACGGAGACAATTTAAGCAAAATATAAAAAAAAAGCACTCGAGCAAAACAGCATGCTTTGGGAAAATCGAAACAGAGAAAGCGCCAAAATCAACAACATCTCAAACGTTTGATTTGACCAACAATAATAAGACGGGAAGCATAATTTCAAAGCAAACAAAAGACAAAATGCCACGTTGGTGAAATCAAACAACAAGTACGTGTGTCTGGAAGAATGAATAAAGTGTTTGAGCATTACAGAAATATTACTGATAAACTTGACGACAAGCAACACGTCAATAAAAATAACATTTGCAATCATCAATAAGAAAATCGACCCGAACAAAACAAACCCATGGCCACTTCAAAATACTATGAGCACAGAATGAAATTCAAACATAACCAACAATATTGAAGCACTCAGTGTGAGGTGAAATTTTCCTACTGTAAAAAACAAACAAAAAAGAAATCAAATCAGCACCTTCATGATCGCTTTTAAAGTCTTTTCAGATTTGATTTTTCCATAGTACTTTTCTCGATGATTTACCAGAGTGGTAATCTAGATGAAAGTGGGAAAAAAAAAATTTTTTTTTAAATTTTCATTTGACCAAAACAAAAAAGCGCACACAAAGTGTTCAACCTGTGATACGAGCGGTACAAGAGTTCGCTCGATTGATTTGGTTTTGATTTCTAACGTTCGAGGATCGAATTTAGTTGCTTGACGTGCCATTTTGCTGAGTAATAGTAAAAAATATTTTAATAACTGAGAAACGCAACTGACAGCGAACCAAACCGATCCAACTCCGACCACACTTCAAAGCTCACATTAGTCACACGAGTGTCCATGCCGGAAATCTGTAGTAGTTCAAACAAAATGCGCAGGTATTATTTTTATAATTTGCAGCTGATCACTGCTTTCTAATGATTAAATATAAATAATATTGTTATATTTAATAATTTTTGAATTTAATTTCAAATAATTAAATATATATGATAATTTTAATTTTTACCTAAGTAATTTTATTATTACCATATGATGATGATTGTTTTTCTTCAAAAAATTTCTTTCAACATAATGCGGATTAATTATTTTTACACGTTTATCTGATGATGAACTCTTATGATGTTGAATATATTATTATAGTTGACCTATAAATAGGCATTCTTAAGCCCGTTTGAAGAACGAGTGCATTTTGAGCCAATGCTTAACAGAGAGCTTCCGGCTGAATTGATTTTCTTCTCCTATCAGTGATAACAATCTGGCAAGAAAACATTAGACTGATGGAAATCATCAACAACATTATTTCAACTTTTATAATAAAACTCTTGAAAAAAAATAAATTAAATTCTATACAAGCTATTCATTTTTTAATGAAAATTTAAGAACAAACTGTGATGCACCTGCTATTGTAAAAATGACATTGCGCATTAAAATTTCTGAATAATGAATGAATGAATGAATGAATTAGAAATAAAAAAGAAATTCAGTTCAAACTGCTGCACATTTTATCATGAATATACAATTTCTAATGGAGCAAAAAAAGAATATAATAGATTTGTATGAAAACGCCTTACGCTTAGTAAGTAAGATTAGTTTTAAATTTGTTTTTAATTTTCTGATTTTTTTCTTCGTGAATCAAATTATTGAATAAATAACTTATAATTGGCATGGTCTACTTGGGGCCAAATTTTGATAAAAAACTCAATATAACTTTTGAATAACAACAATTTTCACCACTAATGTTACGTCACTAGTATTAATGTTACGTAATCCTAAATGGAAAATTTTGAACCAATGAAATGAAAAGATATTGCAGCTAATCACAACAGAAAAGTTGGAATCAATGAGCAATTAGACAAGGAAAACCAATAAGATTACGGTATGAAGGTCGAATAAGATGGCGCTTTCTACGACCAGTAAGAAAAGGCTGTGAAAATTTAACCCGAAGTAAACCAAATCCTTATAATTAAATAAAAGTTGTGGTAATAATAATAAAATAAAATCTAAAATTATTCTGACTTAATGAAACTTCAAGAAGATGTGAGATGAAAAATTAAAACAAAAAATTTTTAATGCTGGCTTATTTGGTAGAAAGTAAGGCAGTGAAGCAAAACAGAATAGCTTAAAAAATACTGGCTAAATATTAAATGCATAATAATACAATAAAACATTAATTTAACGAGTTGAAATGTCGTTATTATGAAATACAGAGATAGGTGATCAAAACTGATGCTAATTTATACTTGATTTTCAATTTATACCATAAGCGAATCAAAGATTTTTGCAAAATTATTTGTTTTATAATCTGTAATATATTATTTATTTATTATATTAATTTAAACAACATAAAAAAACAATACAATTTTGTATTTTGTAATTTTTTCTATTAAGTGGCAAAATAGTTTCATTCAAAATTTTACCAATTGAATAGTATTGAAAAAATTACAACTGCACACAATTTCTACTTGAAATTTTATTCAAATCGTAAATATGTACGAATTTTCTGACTATATGTTATTCGTCATCATCCTGTTCTCATCTCAACTGATCGTTCACTTGGTTAACATCGTTGTACCCGCACCTTTTATTGACGAGATTTTTCATATCGGTCAACTGAACCATTATTGCGCAGGCAATTTTACCCATTGGGATAGCAAGATTACTACACCGCCTGGCCTGTATGTTGTAACGTTATTTTTCGTGCCAATTCTCGATTCTGTTTATGGAATTCTGGATGTGAAAAGCAGTTGTTCGTTGGAAACGGTGCGCTATTTGAATTCATTCTTTACTGCTGCATTGTACTTGATCAGTGTAAAATTGATGCAGTCGCTTCACGAGAACTATTGTTCATCTGCTAATTTGAAAAACCGAGCCATGATGCAGTTAACTGCTTTGAACGTGACAATTTTTCCACTTTCATTTTTTTACACATTTTTGTATTACACCGATGTGTTATCGCTATTTTTGGTTAGCTGGACGTATCTTTTGGCGAAGCTTCACTATTATAATTGTAGCGCATTTGTTGGATTGTTGTCTTGTTGCGTTCGACAGAGTAATATCGTTTGGGTGGCATTTTCTGCCGGATGTGCTTTGTTGGATCAAGTGGAAATGATCGGCAAAAGAAACGACATTGCACGACCGTTGGAATTGGTATCGTTGAACAAAGTGATCGGTATTTTGTGGTCGGATTTTGGTATTTCAAAAGCTGTTCTTCGTACATTGTTGTCTTATATTCTTGTTGGCATTGGCTTTGTCGTTTTTGTTTTCAAGAACAACGGAATAGCGTTGGGTGATCGTCAGGCGCATCAATTGTCCTTTCATCTGGTGCAAGTTTGCTATTGCATGGTTGTTTTCCTGGTATTCAACATTGCCGTCTTGCTACCCAAACTCGACATTTACGGATTGTTGCTTTTTGCTAAAAGGCGAAAGATGCTTTTCTCTCTGCTTGTTATTGGTTCGACTGTTTCCATTGCTCTGTTCACGTACGCGCATCCATATCTGTTGGCCGACAATCGTCATTTGACGTTTTACATCTGGCGTCGATGGTTCATGGCCCACTGGAGTGCAAAGTACTTGCTGATGCCGGTTTACTTTTTGTCCCTCACTGCTGTGCATAGATCATTGGAGATGCATTCGTTTTGTTGGAAAATTTTATTTTGGCTCACCTTGGCACTGGTGACCGTACCAAATCGTCTACTAGAACTGCGCTATTTCATCATACCGTATTACATGTGGCGCATCCACGCGAAGGTTCAATGCACGAAGACATTATTATTTGAATTTACATACAGCATGTTGATAAATTGTGCTTGTTTGATTTTATTTTTTTACAAAACGTTCAGTTGGCCTGACGAACAACATTTACAACGTATTATTTTTTGAATTGTGTAGCATTTTTCTTTTGTTCAATAAAATTGTCAATGATATTATTAGTATATGGAAAAAAGATGATAATGAATGTCGTTCTTTGTCTAAACGTTTTCTGTATTTGATTTATTTTGATCAATAAAAAATTTATGCATAATTTCTTTTATTTTATTTTTTTGGTTCAAATGTCTCCCATTACAATAGGTGAATGAGCTAGTTCTCAACCGCTTCTTCTTGCATATTTAATCGAGGCTCAAATCAGTCGTACATATACGATGACAATGCGGGTGTTATTTCGGAAAGTAGGCGAGCTTCGGCTGAAGGTTCAAAATTCGTTCAACAATCATGCTTACTGTATCTATGATCAAGCCGAATATTGTCAGTGCCAAATGGAATTCTGAAAGTCCATTTTGATCAACTGCATTTAGACATAGTTGGAAGCAGTCGAATATTGCATGATAAATCAGTAGCAGAAAACAACAAAAATGTAAAAAATGAACTTTATTGTAATTTCAAAAGTTTACCAATTACAGTATACTGACACGTCTGAATATAAATTTGAGTTAAAATTTGAAATTTTATCATCAGTAATCGTTATCAGAAACAGATACGATGAAATTATAAAAAACAATAAATATATTAATGATTTAAATAATTCAATTTTACAATGATAAGTAAATAATTAAATCTTCGCCGCTTTACTATTATTCCCTAAAAAATAAAGCATTAAAATTGATAATAATGAAAAATTAAACTTACTGCGTTATTTCGCTGCCCTATTCAAGAAGCGAGCCGTCAGGAGTTTCCCCATCATTTTCATCCTGTGCTGAATTATTATTGAAATTCTCGACATGTCTGTTCAACAAACGATTCTGGAAGGTGCGGTTCCAGACCGCTAACTCTGCTAACTGCAGCTTCAAGATAAGATTGTTATTGTCATTGCGTTCTTCAATCAACATTCGAAGACCTTCTTTTGCCAGACCAATTCTCCAATTAACAACATTTTCATAATCCACCACAGAAATGCTGATTTTTAATATACACTGATTAAGTGGTTCTACATAGATGTCACATCCACAATACTGTTCCAAAGACTTCACGGTGCTACCGCGAGGTCCGATTATTCGACTTGCCACATTGAACGAATATTGACATCTTGAAATTAAGATTAGTCCATGGGATTTTTTAATACGACCCAATCCTCGGGGCGGCAGCGGACGTACTCGGAACATTGGTATTGTAAACAGGGCGTTAACATAACGCTCCAACATCCTATTTGTAGACCTTCCAGGTGGAGCGGTACGTAACGCATACTCAAGTTCGTCATTTAAACGCAACTTACGTTCAAAAAAAGCACGTCGTACACTCATGATCAACCACACCGATAGGAGAGTCAACCGCACGGACCGGCGTTTGAAACAGAAATGAACAATATGCGATTTTACGCCGCTTATATAAAGCAACCGCCAATGACGACGTGGCATTAAACCAATGGCTTAGCTTAACGCCGTGACCTTGAAAACGCATAGAAATGCATTGTTTAAAGCACTTTAAGTTTTCAAAATTGTATGCGTATTACTTTTTTTTATCTAATTATTTTTTTTCTTCCTTTTTGTTTTGTTTTTTTTATAATTTTCACTTATTTTTATTTTCAAACATTATTAAAATTTATAATGAATAAAATATTTCTGTTTTGTTTTATATTTTTTAAAATTATTTTTCAATTTTCAATCGGGTACAAGCGTTCATCTCGTTTTCCTACTGGTCTTTTTTCTATTGATTTCTCTTATTGGGCGTTTATGCTATAGTTTGATTGGTTACTTTTTATCTAATTGTTCATTGATTCAAATTTTTCAATTTTGATTGGTTGCAATATTTTTCATTCCATTGGTCCAGACATTTCCATTTTCGATTTTCGCAACTCCAGTAGTGGATTTTTTTTAAAAATATTTTCAAATTATATTAAATTCACTTTCACCAAAATTTATAAACTTTTATCATTCATAGAAATACTGCTATACAGTCGGCCCTCAACATTCGTTGATTTCAAAACAGCCAAAAAGATAAATAATCTTTTTAGACCCTAAGTGTGTATGTATGCTATGGATCTGCAGGTTCAGTGCAAGGTTGTTTTCACTTATGAGGTTCCACATCATAACAGTAGTGATAACGACTTAACCAAACTGGGAGGCTAAATAACCGCTAATAATGCTAAGATGAAAAATAAAAACATTAGGGTGAACCGAAAGGTGGCGCTGCGAAACGGGAAGTTGGTCTACGGCAGCACCGGTTCCGCGATTCCAGATGCTTGCTTCAGACTGGTCAACCGGTTCGGACATGTCTGGACATGTCCAGACTTCCGCTTTCAAGCTAACACAGTCCAAAACAGCATGAGAATAACGCAAAATTCGAGTAAACACGTAATGCCTGAAGCTACTACTATAGTCACAATATTTTTTCGATAACAATGTTTTTAAAAAAACAGTCCATCCACTTCTGGCAATGATTTTCACTGTTATACACTCAATCAAACGAATAAAAAATAATAAATACGGGATAAATATTTAACATGCAAATCAGTAGACGGTCCGTGATTAATGTAGTAGACGTTTTTAATAATCAATATTTTCAAAAACAATTTTTTTTTCACTATTCTATATTTTATTGTACCATAATATTAATTATATAAAATGTGATAGTAATAACTCTGCAAAAACAATACAAATACAACAACAATAAACAACACATATCAGTGAACAATTTCAACAGAGTGAAAACGACAAAAAATGAAAAAAGAAAACAGTACAACATAATATAAAATCTCCAGCAGTTGGAAAGCAGCATTAAATTGGTTCAGGCGTTATGCACAATAATGTTAGGTACATTGTGGACCTTACACGCTTAAATATCGGGAACTGGCTTGAGGTAGATGGATTAGTTAGATACCAGTTTCTTTTGCTAAACTTTCTTTATACAGACATGTTCAAACTGACTCGTTGTTCATTTCGTCATTGTTGGATTGCTTCCACAATCAAAAGGTTTCAGGTACCTTCTCACAGCAATCGACTGATTCACGAGGTGGCCTAGTGCTTGGCCTACCCGCAACATAATTCGGTGTTCGCAGCCGAGTGATCATCGATTGAAGCAACGATTTCGGGTATGCATATACGCATGTATGTACGTATGAGGTTAACAGTATCAACACTTAGGTTTCATTGCATCACTGGCAGACGACGTACGCCACATAAAACGTAGAAGCAACGTGGTAGCCGACGCTTTTTCAATTCGCTCATTCCCTTGCTATCGGCGCACTTGATCGCGGAAGACATAGCTCAAACCCAAAGCGACGAACTGAAACTTCAGTCAATTGCGCAGATGAATTCACTGAAATTGGAATCTCAGGAAATACGAAATTCTCCTTTCCACTGTGGACTAATGGCTCACGTTCCACACTGCGTATCTACCTGCCGGCATCGCTACGTAATATCCATACTCGCTCGTTTGTCACAGCCAGGTATCTGCCCGACCACATATTTCATATCCATCGTTCACCACCACTTTCATTATACTATATGTGTGGCCGGGCATAAATGGCCATGTCGCTGGATGGACTTTGGGCTAAACCAGCCGCCAACGCGCCAAAATACAGCGACATACACGTTCACCGCTAATAGAATTTCCGTTGCCTGTCCATCGATTAGAACATGCTCATCTGGACATTGTTGAGCCGCTTCCACAATCAGTAGTCTTCAGGTAACTCCTCACCGCAATCAACAGATTCACTAAGTGGCCTAAAGTTTGGCCTGTCCGCGACATCATAGCAACAACAATGGCTCGAACTTTCTTCAACAATTGGATCGCACGTTTCGGCGTTCCCAGCCGGTTGACCACCGATAGGGACAAACAGTTTGATTCAAACACATGGGCTACACTGAACAAGATGCTGCTCGGCTGCCGACATATCCGCTCGTCCACGTAGCACCCTCAAGCCAACGTCATCGTCGAACGTTTCCACCGGCATCTTAAGGCATCCATGATCGCATGTTTACATGCTGTTGTTGGTGTTAAGTGGACAACGGCACTGCCGTTGGTATTATTGCGATCACTATCACATACCAATGCGCTCAAAGAAGACCTAACTGTTCGTGAGAAGAGTGCTGTAGAGGCCACAGTACGCAATGTTACCTAACTATACTTGCTACAGTAATCCACTACTCCATAAAACTATTATTTTTGCTTCGACCGGCGACAGCATGTAAATGTTTCCATATATGAAGGTAGAACAGATGATTTCTGCTTCAAACTGTGACGCGCCACGCTCAATGGTACACTTGGAGTTGCTAGTCTCGACCGAAGCGTTCGGACGGACTTCCGCTTTAGTTTCTCGTCAAGGCATCAGAGATACACAATTTATTGTAAGAAAAACAATAAGCAAAATAAAAATGCACACGCACACACACACATAGCAACCATCCATGCACACTCGGTCCCTTCGCCTTACTCATTTCCCCAATACCGGCTCTGCCCTGATCTTCAGGTACAAATTGGTATACGGTACTTTTTATTGGGAGTCTCATCATCCGAAATTACAATTATATGTAATCAAAATGACTTTATAGGATGCGTGTTACAATCTGAAATCTGCTGAAACAACAAACAGTCACAAACAAAGAACCTACTTAAATTTCAAAATAAATATAAATATACAAAGTATACTGAAAAGCATAACAGTTTCAATTTATTATTTTTCTCAAAGAGTGATTTTAACTATCTTTATAAACTAATACTGTAATTAAAAACTAAATTGCTCTTAATGAATAAAATTGCTGCACGTTATTAAATATTGTAATGATTAAATCAATGATTAGATAAATTCAATGATTGATTAGATAAATCAACAATCAATGATTAGATAAATTTTTAAAATATTTTAATTTGAATAATTAAAATCTATCTTGGTTATTTAATAGTTATTTTTCAAATGTAACAAAAAATCTACTACACCAAAGTCAAAACAACTGTACTGCAGATCAGTTAACTCCAGTAGCAACTATCAGAGTAAGAAATCTGATTGTCAGCTAACAAACAGTAGCTAGCGAACATGAAAACTGGAACCAGGAACAATCTTATGTCAATTAGAAAGTCTTTTTTTTGTAATAGAAGAATGACTAAAAAATTTATCAAGTATATATACATCAACACATGCATTATTAAAAAGAGTGAAGCATTTCTCTATTGATTGTTAACATTGATAAAAAAAGGTTTTGCATTTCAAAAAATTTCTTTCAATTTTCAAAACTTGACATTCAAAAATTAAAAATTTCTAACTTATTCATTAAGCTATTTCATATATTTTTTTATGAACTTTCGTAAGCTGTGTTTCCAAACAGCCGCCCACATTTGACTACTAGTTAATCATCAGTCACCCAAACTTTGAATTAGTGATTAGAACAAATTTTATAAATAAATTGAACAAAAATTCCTTTTTATTACTACTTTTGATATTCTGTTGTTGTTGTTATTTTAAAATGTTATCAACTAAATTTATTAATGAGAAGCGATTAATGATTTATCATTGCTTGCAAATACGAAAGCGAAAACAGGTTTGCTTCTTCTGCTTTTACTAACTAGTTAGCCAGGCGTGTGCTATACTCTATAGCTGTTGAACGTTGCTCTTCAATTTCTGCAATTTTATTGTTTATTCAAACCAAGCGTACTTTTCGCAGAGTTGGTGGCGAACAATTTGATAAATCATGATTTTCGTTGATTTGCTTTATAGAAATTGTTTTCATCTGTCCACAATTATTCATTTGATCAGTTTTGCATGTGTATTATTAGTTTGGATGAAAATCATATATTTATGCTTTTTCATTGCGATAAAATATAAGAATAAAAATTTGTTTTTTATGTTTTTATTTCCGTAATAGACGTATCACAAAATTCAATAAGGAATCCGCCGCAAAATCTGCTTCTAATATCCGTCTGCTATCGAGAGAGAGAAAGATAGAATTATAAAATAATGATCAAATGTGCGATGTGGAAAGCAAGCATCACCGAGACCTAAAAGCGCCAATAGCCTATGACAGAGGTCGCAGGCGAGCACTAAATTGCACGCTGGCCCAATATGACAATAATTGTAATAATATAAGCACTCATTTATAAAAAAAAATTAAGCTGCTTTGTATCAACTGAGTAGATATCAAATCATTTAACTGAATAATTGGGGTGTGTTAGGAAACGAAAAGATGAAGAAACAAAGCCGTCGAATGCTATTTTTTTCTTAAAAATCGAAAACCCCAATAATGGCAGTAAAATAAAAAATAGTATGATAGGATGATGGTGGTGGTGGTGGTGGTGGTGGTGCGTGAAAAAAATGGGAGTAAATGTAAGTAAGCGGCTTGTGCAGCGTGGACATGAGAGAAGAAATTTAAAAGCACTTGCGGTGCACAATGGAAGGACCACTTTCGTCGTATTCTTGTTTGCTGATCCACATCTGCTGGAAGGTGGACAACGATGCAAGAATAGAACCACCAATCCAGACGGAATATTTTCGTTCTGGTGGAGCGATGATCTTGATTTTCATTGTACTCGGTGCCAATGCTGTGATCTCTTTCTGCATACGATCCGCAATACCTGGATACATTGTGCTGCCTCCAGACAAAACAGTGTTCGCGTACAAATCTTTTCGGATATCGATGTCGCATTTCATGATGCTGTTGTACGTAGTTTCATGAACGCCACAAGATTCCATGCCCAAGAAAGATGGTTGGAATAGAGCTTCAGGACAACGGAAACGTTCGTTACCAATTGTAATTACCTATATAAAAAAAAAGAAGAATTTGAATTTGTATTGTTTGAAAATGAAAAGAAGAAATTATTTATTTGCTTACTTGACCGTCTGGCAATTCATAGCTTTTTTCCAATGAACTGCTAGAGGCAGCGGTGGCCATTTCTTGTTCAAAGTCCAACGCAACATAGCAAAGCTTTTCTTTGATATCACGAACAATTTCACGTTCAGCGGTGGTGGTGAATGAATAACCGCGTTCAGTTAAAATTTTCATCAAATAATCAGTCAAATCACGGCCTGCCAAGTCCAAACGCAAAATTGCATGTGGCAAAGCATAGCCTTCATAAATCGGTACAGTATGCGTGACACCATCGCCGCTGTCCAAGACAATACCAGTCGTACGACCGCTAGCGTACAAAGACAAAACAGCTTGAATAGCCACATACATAGCTGGAGTGTTGAATGTCTCAAACATAATCTACAATAAAAAAAAATTAACAATTATAATTATTTTCTCAAGTAAATATTAAGTAAAAAAATAAAATAAACAAACTTGAGTCATCTTTTCACGATTAGCTTTCGGGTTGAGTGGAGCTTCGGTTAACAATACTGGATGTTCTTCAGGTGCAACACGAAGTTCATTGTAAAAAGTATGATGCC
The DNA here is from genome assembly GCA_001447755.1 of Trichinella papuae. NCBI lineage: Eukaryota > Metazoa > Nematoda > Enoplea > Trichinellida > Trichinellidae > Trichinella > Trichinella papuae. Next base: position 154,844 of record JYDO01000021.1, on the reverse strand, counting down.
AAATCTTTTCCATATCATCCCAGTTGGTGACAATGCCGTGTTCAATTGGATATTTCAAAGTCAAAATACCTCTCTTGCTTTGAGCTTCATCACCTACGTATGAGTCTTTTTGACCCATACCAACCATGACACCCTGATGTCTTGGGCGACCAACAATACTTGGAAAAACGGCTCGTGGTGCATCATCACCAGCAAAGCCAGCTTTGCACATTCCTGATCCATTGTCCACTACTAAAGCAGCAACTTCTTCGTCGCACATTTTGTCTTTTTTTCAATTGAATTCAAATTTGCACAATGCAAGCAAGAACAGTGTTAAGACAATGAGAAAGAGAGAGAGAATTTGAGAGAGCGACTAGCAATTCAGCAAATGCCAGTGAAACTAGCTTCAACTGATGATTGTTGGTCAATTTATACCCAACGCCAACTGGATGGCAATTCTAGGAATTCAACATCTATGCCAACGCAGCAGCTGTGCACACAGCCGCTTATTCTTGTTTTTCTTCTGCTCATTTGTGAAGCATTTCCAGGAATTGCCGTTCGCTAGCATGTCGGCGCACTGGGCTAATTTTAGCGCTTAGCGCCGGCGTCCAACGAACAGTATAAAACACGAATATTTTCAAACTGAACGAGAACAGCTTGCTCGTATTAGTATAATCAACACATGCTTAGTCGATCATTCTCACTTTTGCCTTTGGCAATTTTACACATGCTAATAATAGCAATTGTCGGTTGATAAATTTCAACATTTCCATAACAACACTTCGCATGTTCTATGTGCTATATAATAAAAATCACTTATAAACAACATATAATTGTTTATGATATATATATTTTTATCATTTTTTTTTAAAAATTGGTTCTTTTATTTTTAACATTAAAATTTCTTTTCTTTTTTAAGTATAAAAAGTACAAATAAACACACACACACGTTTTTTTCTTTTAATTACAATTAAAAATCCATTATTTTTAAATATGTAATAATTAATATTATGTTTTATATTTTTTCTTATTACATGTACAATTGGTTATGTTTTTAAAATTAGTTATTTTTCATTTAATCATATAATAATATTACTGTTGTAAAGATTAAAAATTCACTTTATCTTGTATTCATGAATTGGTATAAAGAATTTTTTCGTTAAGATGAACAATTCTTATTTACATAATTAATTGCATTTATAAAATGTTATTAATTGTAATGGGACTTCATAATAATTTGTGATGCATGAATAAGCATTAAATAAATAAAAGTTCATCCACTGAATGTAGTTCAATTACTATTTGACCATTATTTTTTGAATGTATAAAAAAATCTGAAAAGTATCATTTGAAAAAATTTTCGAAATTTGTGTAAAGGATTTTTTAATTAATAAAAACTAGTGTAATTTGCATGTCTATTAAGAACAAAATTTAAGAAAGGTATAATAAGAAAGCAATTGAACGCTACACTTCAAAAGCGTCTTTATCAAACGTATCTAACTTTGCGTAGCTAGCAGCAATACGAAACATTTGTTGCAATTTTCGTTTGAAGAAGCTACTAAACACTTTCAACGACGAGAAAGTTAACATATGGCAAAACACTGGCGCACATTTTATAATTGGATCCCATGAATACTAATAAATACTTCTAAAGCATGTTAACTAACTAACTTCTTGGCATGCAGCAGCAATCTACTATGATTGAAACTAAGAAATCATTGAACACAATACAACTCAAACGTCGGCTTATTTTTCATATCATATGCATAACAAATAATAAATAATGTTCAACTTATGAACAGATTGTTATTCAATTTTATGCTAACTAAACATGTCAAAGTTGTTAGCATTGTGCAAAATGTGCATCATTTGACCATTGAGCGGCTTACTTTTATCAAAATAGCAACTGCAACCGATTCATCCACATCAACACACTGATACAAATCAGTGAATAATTTATTTCACATATGTTTGTTGTTGAATCTTTAGAAAATATTACAAATTTTCTTTCAATATAAACTTTTCTTGAAAATATTACAGTATTTTCAATTCAACGTTTGTTACTAATAAATTATTTTTGAAAAACACAATTGAAAATCATTATTTAAAAATTAAATACATTTCTTTTAATATAATAACAATTTTGAAGTATGCAATATGTTTGTTCAAATGTTTTAAAAGTAGTAAAATAATGATAAAACTAAAGAAAAATATGCATAATAGTGTGATATTTTTACTTATAAAATGACAGTAATAATAGTAATAAAATTTAAGTGCTTAATTTTACAATTTACCAAAGAAAAACAATTCACCAACTGAATAATAAAGCTTTTCACTTTGATAAAAGTAAATATTGCACTCCCAGTAAACACTACCAAAGTATGAAATTTAAATTGGACATTATTTGCATAAAACTTGTACCTAATTGACCGCCTTGTAAATACAGTCTGTAGGACATTCAAGATGTTAAACTGGAAAGCTAAAGTGTAGTCACAAATTAATCATTACTCTCAAAAGTACTTGATGTTGTTTTCAGTTTCAGTTGAAGCTCGAAATTCAAAATTTGTATATATCTCGAATTATGATCAATATCCACTATTTTAACATCATTTTAATAAATAAAATTACTCCGCAATCCAGTTCACTGTATCAAATATTATAACTGCCGCTTTTTTTTAAATAAATATTTCACTCTTTCAACACATTAGTGCTTTAGTGAAGTTTTAATTTTAAGATTATGATTTATTAACTAACATTCATTGTGACATAATTTCCAGCTAACAAGTTACAAGCTAAACGTTTTCATGAATAGAACAAAACATGAACAACTAATGTGTAGATTGAATATAGTTCTTTTTTGATTAACGCAAAACATTGCTTCTTGTCCAAGCTATCATTTACTGAATTGATTTACTGAGTAGTTACTATTGAATTGTAGTGTCAAAATTTAACCTATAAAACTTTTAATCTTCTTCAATTTGAATTCATCAAAAAATTACTCTTCGCTTGATATTTCTGTACACTACCAAACTCTTTGCCTCTCATAAACATAGTAAAAGCACCTTTTTTCTTCACAAATTCATACTGTGAAAAATGCCGCTAAAAATTTCCGTTTTGCATAATGCGATTATGTTGAATTTCACATTTTTCAACATGTGATCTTTGTTCTACCAATTTACTGCAGCTCATGTTTACACGCATAAAGCTGAACTTATTATCGCCGTTTAGCAAACAAAAACATAACAAACATAAATCAAACACCGTTATCCAAGTGCCATAAAAAAATTAAAATTAAAATGGCACCATCAGCAATACGTGCAAAGCAAATACGCAGTTTTATTCACTGTTGTTCCAAGCCAGAAAACACAGCCCTTGCATTATTTAACTCGACTCTTCTTCATCCTCGTATTCGGTGAATTCAGACTCGTCCAACTGTTCTTCGTCTGTTTTCTCTTCAGAGAAATCCCACTGTGGATGTGTAAGAATTTCACAAGCTTCGTGCACTTTGAACTTAAAAAAAATTATGATTCTTTTAATACCATTAATCACAGTTCACTGGCTATACAGTTTGCTTACTTTCACATCTTTGAATTGACAAAAATCTACGTACGAATCTGAACGCAGACACACTTGAAAAACATACTGACCCGGCTTAATTGGAGCCGGAAATTTGATCTCTATCTATATATATATAAAAGGTCTGTATGCACTTTTGCTAAAAAAACAATACTCACAAAAAACGTGAAAACAAACCTCCTCTTCATTGACTAAAGTAGTGACGTGAATCGGAGGAGCAACAAGGAGACGCCTTTTACGATCACAAACAAATATCCACCACCATTCAAATTTCTCCTCACAAAAATACGGACAATGCACTGGATGTGTGACGTTCGACTTTGTTTCCAAAATTGCCCTCTCCTTTTTCAGATCCGGATCGTTGAGCAGATATTCTTCATCTTCACTACCATCACCACTGTCCTGTTGTACATAAATTGAAATAATATTTTGTTTTGAAAATTCTAATATCAAAAGTTATACATCTCCTCCCCTTGTAGTATTTATCAAAACGAACGTCTTAAACTGAAATTTACATATACATGAATTATGGATTATAACTTCGCAATACATTTGAAAAATTATATCATCAAAACATTAACATCTCTTTTTATGATCACATGGTGAATATTTTTAAAGCTATATCAATTAAAAGCACGTCAAATTGGTGTATTATATTTGAAGCAATACTTTTTAAAATGCTAATCTCATATCACATAATTGAAAAAGAAAATTAACAATCTACTTGAAGAATTGATCAGAAATGAAAAATATTAAGAAATTTTCAATCTTTCTGAAGCATCTGTTTAAAAACAAAAAATTAACACAAATATGATCTAAAAAAAAATATTACTTTAGCATTATCCGGTTTATTCATCGAATCATCACTGTCGTTTCCAGAACCTTCTACATCTAAATCAGCTTCATCTTGTTGTTTCTCCTACAAACAACATTATGAAAAACCAAATGTTCACCAGTAAAAAAAATACCAATCTTACAGGGACAGTTTTAGCTGGTTCAACAGTTTTTGGCAAAGGCTTTTTGATAGCCGGCTTCCGTTTGTTATTATTGGCGCATTTGGGCACATATTTCTTCTTCTTCTTTTTCACCTTTTCCCAAACTTTGCGCTTGTTCGTCGCCTCTTTTCCATCTACCAACGAACCATTATCTTGTACAGAACTGTATCCATTTGAATCTTTTTCTGGCTGGAACCACGAAAAACACATTAAGCAAAAAAAATGTATAAATGGAAATGATCACATTTACATTTGAGGCACCCTCAGAATCTGTAGCAACGGAAACAGCCGACGACAGTTCTGCAGATTTCCACTGCTGTTGCGTTGCCCGTTTGCCATGATTGCCAGGCACATCTAACAATGGAGTTCTGCAAAGCTTCACAACACAAGTCACTAATGCACCGGCGGTAATTGTGTCGTTGTCATCATCGTCACGCACTGAAATAATAAAAATTAAATTAAAAAAAATTAATATCAATCAAAATGGAAAATTTGGTTCAAGTGTTCACATTTTAAAATACTTTCTGATCATATTCACTTACCCACAAACTGGACGCTCATGTCAATGTTCGGCATGCTGCTCAATACGGAGATAACATCCTGATACTGGCGATCTGACAATGCTTTCAACAAGCTTCTCCTTTCCACTTCTGGCAGAGCAGCTAGATCAGCACAAGTTCTCACGTTTCGCTGAAAAAATTTTTTTTTAATCTTTTCAAACTGAAACACTACTACTTTCCAAAAATGGTCACATTCAAAATCTACATCAGCACCTTTTTTGTAACGATGCTTCGGATAATTTCGTCCGAAAAATGAGGCAGCTGCATCAGCGGATGTTTGCTTTCCATCATCGCTTGGATAAACATCGGCCCCAGCTTCATGGTGTTGTCCAAACTTTCCAATGTTGGCATTCTTGATACTAAGAATACAAATGCAGTGCAACTTTTTAATATTGTTTTAAAACGAATTTCCTTAAAATTTTACTTCGGCCCATCAACGCCAAATTTACTAAATGTGCATGCACTTTTATCATTTCCTGAATAAGCAAAATGGACTTTTTTGCTATGTAATTCGCATCTAAAATACCAAATCAGACGCGTTTCAAAAGTTGATAAACCAAATCCAAACCCTGACGAAGGGTTTTCGGTGGAAGAGGTATTCGCTTCAGCTGAGCATAGATCAACGCTCTCGCTTTAACACTATACGGAAAACAAAATGGTCGTTCTTTCTTTGTTTCGCCAAGATTTGGTAAAAGTTTTATCAGCTGAAATCAAAAAAAAAATACAAATTGTAAAATAAAACTTAATTTTGCTTATAAAATTCAAAAATTTTCCCGTACATTTGGAACTTCAACATCGTCACTGGGTCTTTCGATGATTTCACTGTTGCACACTTTGAAAAATTCATAAGATCCGGACAAAATAGTCAACAGACCTAAACAATTATATTCTCCTATTAAACAATTTTTTTAATCACTTTTCAAACCAAACGCACGTTTCGGAACAAGATTTGGTGTTCTGTGAAACATGTACTTGTACATCTGCCTAGTATCGAGTAAAACACAATCGGCACTGTATTTAATAGATCTAAACCACCAAGAACCCTGCAAATGAATCAATTAATTGAAATTTCACTTCAAATGCACATTTTGCATACCACCACCACTGGAAGCACAATCATGAACAAAAGAGCATATATGCCAAGAACCCAAATGGCATATTCTTTGCTGATCAACCATGACGGAAGGGCTATACCAAAACGTAGCGCTAAAACAACAAAACTGACAAATACGCAACTTTCAATTTTAATCTTTTGAAAATTCATAAATACCTCCAGGTCCATCAGGATTACCATATTCTTCATAATTCCGCCTTGTATCTTCATCAGTCAATCTAAAGTGAAAGTAAAAACATACAGAATCACATCACCAAACAAAATGTTATCAGCGTATGAAAACAAAAAATTTTCTGAAATATGCAAAATTGAGATCACCAAAAAAAATTTTATGTAAAAAATCATTACAATTAACTTGAAAATTCAATTTTTATATTTTTAATATTCTTTCTATATATTAATTTGAATAATTTAGTTTTAAGATGCGTCAATATTTCTGAAACATGTACGTCATAATTTCACTGCTGTTCAAAAAAAAAAATAAACTGCATGCTCATCAAAGCAAAAAATAGAACATTTATCATTATAAAATTAACGAATCTAGAGTAATACTCTAAAAATTCATTTTTCTCTAAACCAGGCCTCAAAATTTACATTGCACATAAATAAATCTCTAACTTCATCTAAAAATTGCAGTAGGTAAGACGTAATTAAACAGAACTATTGTAACAGTTGTCATACTGTAAATACTGTTTTGCCACTTTCTGCATTTGAAATTTTTATCGTTGCTTTTCGTACTACAAATAAACTTGACCAAATGTTTAAAAATTGAGAAGCATTCAAGTCAACTGTGAAAAATGTTGTTGCGTACTGTAAACCAATAAACGTCACCAGCAATAATGAATTAAACTATGACAATTTTATCTGAACGTTTTGCACCTAATACAAAATTAATTTTTTAAAACAACGTCTCATTTCATATAATTATGCTATTACACTCTTTTCGGCACTGCTCTGCTTGATGGAAAGTTATGCATGTTAATAAAAGCATCAAAGTTTAAAATATTTTTTAACAAGTGACCTATTTAAAAATGTAATAAACGCGTAAAACAAACACATAAAGTAAATCTATAAATATATTCAAAAACTAAAATTTGAATAAATACGAATAAAAAATTAATACTATGAAATATTTGTATTATAAAGTAAGCTGTTGAAAAACCAATTAATAAACTATAACTGTTACCAAAATATTAAGCAAGATCAGCAAAGTCCTTAACGCAACCCCAAAATAAAAAGAAAAAAATAACTAAAAATGGATAAAGTAAAACAAAAATCCAGCAAACTGCATTTAGTTTAAAATTTAAAAAGCTACCAAAAAAGAATAGATAAAAAATAAAACATTACGCTTGATATGCTTTCGCAATTGCCACAAAAACTTTTGAATCTCCCCCTCTGTCAGGATGGTGTTCCATACTTAATTTTCGGTACTGCTTTTTGATTTCTGCTAGAGTTGCACTCTAAAAAAGTGTAAATAAAACAGGTATTCAATAAATAAACAAAAAGTTCAAATACAGAGTCCAGGTTTAATATGGCATAAGGGTCATATTCAGCGCCTTCAATTTCAATATTCACAGCTTTGTATATAATGCAGATTAATCCTGCCCAACCGACAAGCAAATGAAACTTTCTATAAAACAAAAATTAAAAAACGTTATAATTTAAGGAAGTTAGCATTGGCATTACATGATTTTTCTCTTCAAATTTTTGTATGGTTCCTTTGAGCGACGTGCAGCTTCCTTTTGAATACATGGCTCACATCTACACCGCTTAACATCAGAATTACGCTCTAAAACAGAATTATGTCGCATTAAAGTATTCAAACAATAAAAAATACCTCGTTCTTTCTCTCGTGGCCAAAAATAATATGTTAAAGGCAAAAGTACAAACGCATAAAATGAAGCCAAAAAGTAGTAAAATGTACTACCACGTTCATCGTATTCAAATTGCTGCCCAGGCATGCTAAAATTAAAACGTAAACATTCACTGAAATATTACACTAACGAAAATACATTAGGTATGCCCGATACAAGGAAAAAATAGCTTACATTATCATCAAAACAAATAACTGACAACTAATTATAAAAATACGTATAAGTAATAATTTTGTTTTTTGAAATTTAAATATTATAAAAACAAACAATAAAATAAGAAGATGTAAAACATTGCAATATTCAATGAATGACAAGTTATAACATTTACAAAACTATTAAATGGTTGTCAATGTAAGAATGAGCAGACCGTAATAAAAATCAGGTACAATTTGGAAATAAAGGTTATGTTCACAAAATTAGAAAAAATATTTAAATAAAGTATCTTTCTTATTATAAATAAAAATTAAAACAGCTAATTTTATCGTTATGCATTATGCCACTTTCATTTTATTTCTGTTATTCATGACAACTATAACTGCTTTTTATTGTGGTAGTTTTATATCACATACATATTATTTAAAAATATGTTTACCATAAAATAAAAATTATTTTATTTCGTATGTTTGTTTTAAATTATATTTATTAAAAAAAACGATTTCTTTCAAAGTAGTTCTGTATTTTTGGTACTGTAATGTAGCATGAACATATATAACGCATAAGCTACTATTTAATAAGTTTGTTTCAGTTAATTAATATGTATTTTAATTTTCATTTTATAGCTTTTTGTTTATATTGTGCTTATTAATTTTACTAAAAGACACCTTTAAAATGTGAAAAAAATGGAAGTACATGCCAATATTGTCGTAAATTAAAACAAATACGCAAATTAAAGTAAAACAGTTATGTTTTAATAACATTATTAGAAAAAATAAGAAAAAATTGCGATTTTATTGAAGGTAAAAAATTAAGTTTGTTCTGTAAAGATCGTGTATTTAATTATAATAATACATATTTTACATTAAAAATGCTTTAAGAAAAATTATTTTCATTTTATTCAATTTCTTTGGCATTACTTTTTTAATTTACACAGCAGTACAAGGCAAAACTACATGAACTGTTTCAACTTGATTTTACTTTACTGTACTTTTTAAAATCACTTCTTTATTACTTGTTTTTTAAATTATCATTTTAGATTATCAGCTGTTGTATTCAAATCTTGAATACTACATATAAAACTAATTTTTAAAAAATGAAATTATACATTGGTAACAATGTTCCAGATTTGACGTGGTGCATTTCAGAAGCCCGAATAAATATGTTTACTCTACTCTAATAACTTATAATATCTAACATAGCTAGCACTTATAAAATATAAAAAATCAAATTCATATATTGTAAGTAACTAAACAAAGTTACTTCTTCCATGTTCTTAGGGCGGATGTGGATTCGGAACTTTTCCTGGCCAAGATTCTATAGGATACTTCTTCTTTTTCTCTTTTTCTCGACCGGATGACGAATCGCGTGCTGATTTAGAAGTCTCAGCAATACCCTGTTCAGCTTTCGAATCATTTTTTGGATCAGGCAGAGTTCTTTCGTAAAGTTCCACTTCTGGAGCTAAGTTAATGCGCAAAGGATGTTTAGGTCTGCTCACACTTGAACCACTCTCTCTGTTGGTTGCCTGCATTATTTTCTTAACTGGTTCTAAATTCTTTTCTATCGTTGTTTCAGCTTGTTCTCCCATATGCTGCTTTTTCTTCGGTATAACAGCAGTCTGAACTAAGTTTCGGAAACGGCCCACATTTGGATCAACATCTTCTGGGTTGATAATCTCCTCTTCGTCTACAAAAGAAACGCATTTCACCTTACGTTTACGATTCAACGGCTTCGGTGCGTCTTCCGTTATAATTGGCAGTTGCCTATTCAGCGCAGTATTATATTCAGTGAGAGCATCCAGGACCGCTTCATCGTTACTGGATTCGTTTGCACCAATATCCATGGGCTCACCAAACGATTGAGAACCTTTTTCAAATTTCTCTGAAGGAGGACGTAGATAGTACGCACGTGTTGAAGCGCCAAAACGAAATTCTTGATTAAATTCCACATTTTGTGGTTGAAACGGCGGCAAGCGTACTTTCCCAATAAATGTCCCATGAGAACTACCCAAATCGACGAGAAACCCACGCTTCAACACACTGTGGTACATAACTACAGCATGGATTCGAGAGCAGCTCGCGTGGTCGATTACAATATCACACAGCTGTGGATTTCGACCAAAGTAGTAAGCCTTCTTTTCATCCAACAGTAATTTCTGAACTACGGTGGAATTCTTCATAACATCCAAATGAGAACCCACCGGAAATTTTTCTGCCCAACCAGGTACTATATATTTTTCCGCGTCCATGTCCGTCTCCATTTCGGGCATTGATTGAAGCATGCATATACAGTAAGAATTAATGATGCGAAGGATGGTTTAAGATACCGTCATCTAAGTTACTCTCATAAATGTTAAAATGTAAAAAAATATTGTCTTTTATAATTTTAGAGTTGGGCTACTACTTTTATGCTATTTTGTGTTGTAATATTTCATTTCGTGAATGGTTAGCTTAGTATTTAAATGCTGTTTGATTTTTAACTGTAACAGTGATTGTTTATAATGAAAACTGCTATGCTTTATGCGTGTTGGTAAACTTAGTGTTGTTTGATTGAAAATTCATTTTTTGTATTTCTAAATTTCTTGCATGTGTAAATTATTTATCAGCGAAGCTTCTATTTGTTATTACAGTGAAAAATTTTGAATTGCCTGTTTTTAAAAATATCTTTTTTTGTTGACCTTTAACTTATCACTGCTGCATTTGTATTTAAATTGGTCAAAGTTTTATTTAATTGTTTAACACATGTTATCACACTTTAACAATGAACGTGTTGAAATGTTGGTTTTATAAAACGTGTTCAAATGAATAGCTTTATCTTTTAATTCAGTTTATTTATATTTATATTTATATTTTTCACATTATGTTGTATAGTCTGCTCTGGCGACAGTTCGGTTATGTTTTCACGAAAAGAACATAAATCAGACAAACCTAGACTGAATTGAAAAGCGGCTGGTAAGGCTGGTGCTACAAAATATAATTCAAACCTACATTAACGACTATTTTACGTAAAATAAATGGAATAAACCTACTTGTACATGTGAAGTTACTGCTTCTTTCAATATATCTGCATAATTTCTAACTTTGGATAAGTGCATGGAAATGCTTGGCAAATTCCATGTGCACTCAACCAAGTTAGACTGTATTTTCAAAAGTATTTTATTGTTAAGAAATTGAACAATTATAAAGTAATGGAAATGACGAGGCATTGATTCACTGAATTGTTTTACAATTAATTATTTTTAACATTAATTTAAGAAATAAATGTATATCATACGTTGGTGTAATGTTTTTTTAGTGTGCTTTGCAACATTAATAAATTGTTTTCTAGTCTTATTTTTTGTTACGCTAAACGAGAAACTGAAATTTGTGAAAGGTAGCGTAAGCATTGTTTGAAATTTTAACGTTATACTGTCGCCACAAAGTAGTATGACCGTACTAATTTTGCAGTATAATGAAAGTGACGACTCTGTTTCCAATGGATATATGCATAATGTTATAATTTCACCACTTAATCGTGTTAATAAAACAGTTTAATGTGTTTATTCTATAAATTTAAAATGTAAGGCTGAATGAAAATCCTATTGGCAAAATTATTTTAGTTATACTAAAATTTAGAAAGCAACATATTAAAAATATAATAATGTTTATAATATACTAAATCAGAAAGTCAGAATTAGCGTGATTGAGAGAATGCTTGCTGAAGACTGGAATTTTTCGTGAAGAAAATAACAGTGTTTATGATCTGAAGAATATAACAAAACTGATAAGAAACAACAATATGCGGTTTACAAGAGTAAGTTGAGATAGTTTCTTATGAACTTTTGATATGAGAAAGTGTTTTCCAACGTTCATCATTGCAGCCATACGAACAGTTGCACTTTCAGTTACGGCTAGGGAGAGGCATATTGTGAACAAGTCTGAAAACTGTTCTTGAAAAATAATCAAAGATCAGTTGCGAATGATGATGAAATCTCATCACTGGATGGATGGACTGAACAACAGGCAGCTGATTTCTGCTCTTCAAGTCGTTGTGGCGGTTCAGTTTTCTTGGTACGCCCTTTTACCTCGTATTTCTGTCGCAGTGTCAGAACCACGCTCATTCTTGCACCAGTGGCATCTGTGTCGACAAGAATTCAAAATTACATTATCGAGTCAGAATTTGCGTGAGGATAAGCTTGTGAATTTGCTAATGACTTAAAAATAATAATAAACTTTAACAAACGCTGACCAGCTCGAATTCAACTACCTGCTGCATACGCAATTGCCAAAATAAAGAAATGTAGTGTAGTGCAAAAATAAAAGTTTTGACGCATCACACTCCATTCAAAATACTGCGACCGCTGAAAGAGTAGCAATTGTTTATTCGTCTCTTAAAAATGAAAATGAAAAAATCAAAATACCTGCATGTGATTTATATCTTACTGTAATTCACGTAAAATTAATGAATGGTTAAAAAAAAATTTAGATATATTTAAAAAAAAATTTAGATATATAAAAAACAAAAATATTTAGATATATAAAATTTTCTTTATAAGTTAAAAACATATGAATTTATTGAAAAATAATTAAAAACATTTAATTCACGGTTAGTCAACGTAAGCAATCAAACACTTTAATTTGATTGGTGCATTGATGAAAAGCAGGCTCATATTATACAATTTTGGTATAAATTAGAAGTTTAATGACGTTTTGTCAGTTCGACACCTTTATTGTTAGAGGGACGTGGTCATTTGAGGGCTCGATTTAGTGAAACAGGAAGTAAGCAAGATACAAAGAAGATTTTCAGCAACCTTTAAAGCATCAGGTAAATACATTATTATTTCGCTATTGACAATTATCGTTCCTTTTAAATTCTTTTATAAACTGTTTTCTTATTTGTTTTTTAATTTTTTTAAATGTATTTGTGGCATATTTATTTACTATTGTACGATTCCACAAATAAGATAATTTTTTGCATTATTAAAAAAATGTACTCCTTCATTTAGTCAATCTGTTTTCTACGATAGATATAATGTGTGAATATGATTTACAGATTGTGTTTTTGTGTGAATTCCAACTCAATGTTATCCGATTGCGGTGATCACTCGATTATAAAAATTAATCACATTCTTATAATACTGTTTTAGTTTTTACTGTTTTTATAAATTAAAATACATCTATATTAAGAGTATATTAATGATTAGAGAATTATAATTTCAAAAGATACTAGTTTTAGCAAAGTTCAGTTTTAGAACGTTATTAAAAATTATTTAGTTTAGTTCGCCAAATAAATCCAGCGTTGTGTTGATATTTTATTGAAATGATGTATGAATGCCGATATTGTCAAAAGCCCTACAAGAACGTAGGGGCGTTGTACAATCACGAAAAAATTCATGAAATGTATGGAATCTATACAAAAATAGGAAGTAGACATAAGAATGGAAAATATCAGAAAATTGAAAAAGCAGATTTGTAAGTATATTTATAAATTTTAAAAATTATGAAAAGAAATTTATGACGTCAACATAATTTTGACATTAGAACCACAGCTTTGATCACGAACAACAGAAACGGGATTGCTGATGAAAACACGTAAGTATGTGGAAAGGTAATTAAAAGACAATAAAAAATGACACATTTAAGCAGCACAAGTGGTGAAATGGTAGCCGCTAACTTTGGTAACGTCGTTGATGATGGAATCCATCAGGATTGTCAAAAAACAAATCAACTAATAGTTCGAGGTAATGCTGAACTGAAGCCAGAATCAAACATTCCTCATCCTCCGAAAATTCGAAAAACAAATTTGTAAGTATATATAAACGTTGAAAATTGAAAATATGAATTCATCAAATGCACAACATTTTGAAATTAGTATTCCAACAACAAGGTCCTATTACGGAATGAATGCATATGGTGCAAACACGTAAGTAAATTAAAATTGTATTTAAAGGAAGTAAAAAATGGCACATTTCAGCTACACAAGTAATCAGATGGTGAACAGTAATTTTGGTAACGTCCCTGCTAATCGAAACCATCAGTCTAATCAAGTAGGAAATCCAATGGTTAACAGTGGTGATGCTAGAATGAATGGCAGATTCAAGTTTATAACTGCGCACCAAATGCAAAACAAAAATTCGTAAGTATACGTAAATTAAAAAAAAATTCTAATATAAATTCCTCAAATACACAAAATTTTGATATTAGAATGCCAACTTCTAGCAACTATTACAAAACCAATGCATGTGGTGCAAACACGTAAGTATATTAATATTTTGTTGAAAGGTAATAATAAATGGCACATTTCAGCTACACAAGTAATCAAATGGTGAACACCAACATTGGTAACGTCCCTGCTAATGAAATCTATTGTCAAGGAGTAAATAGAGGTGATGCTGTGATGAGTACAAAATCGAACATTTTGCAACCAAGCGAAATTCAAGAAACAAATTTGTAAGTATATATGGATCTTTAAAATTGCAAATATACATTTATTAAATGGGCAACATCTTGAAATTAGAATGGAACCATCATGCTACTGGAACAGCAACGAAGCTGCATGTGGAAAGACGTAAGTTTGCATGAAATTTTTGAAAATTAATAAAAAATTACATATTGAAGGTATGCAACTTACAAAATGGGAAACGCTACTGATAGTGACGTTGTCGTTAATGAAAATTATGGACTGCACATGTATTTATATATTATATTTATGGTTTGTTTTGGAAAATAATGATATTTTAAAAATATTTTCAGGAATTTAAATGACAACTATGCTGCGAACGTATGCGGTGCAATGAATTCTTCGAATGAACTATCCAGTGCTATAGGTATGGTATTTACTGGTAATTATTGAATTATATTTATAACATTTAAGAAAGCTACAGTGCAGTAAACAGCAATGCACCTTTGCAATCATATGAAAATTGCGAAACATTCTCTCGAGTACCATATCAAGCACTTTCAAGTAATGATGGATGGATTGCTGAAACTGGAGCCCTGAGTAACGTCGTGCCAAGTGCGGTTATGAATTATGATTTTTAAATAAATTAAAACTATTATTTGTTAATTGTTCAGATGATGTTTCTCTGATTGGCAATGATGCAAACTGCAATGTCAAGTAAGTATTATCCACATATGGAATGCAAGATAACAAATGTAATATGAATTTTAGCCAAGATGCGACTCAAAACGCAAATGAATTTGCATATCTGAATCATGACTGCTTTGTGAATGATGACAGTAATTTTAAAATTGTTGAGTTAGTTAAATTTTAAATTTATACATTTTTCAGCATCTCAGATTCAATTTCAAAATGCTGTATCACCAAACGTTGGTTTTGCTAGCGCTGAAATTGAATATGGCCAATCAATTTCTTTTGAGTATGCTACGGGGCAAGTTGTTGGTGACAGTCACGCTGTGAATGCTACTATGTATCAAGCAAATTGCTTTGTTAACACCGGAGACTTCTTGCAGTATGTTACTGATTTATATACATTTTAACGTTCTATGAAATAACTTACCGATAAATGTTTGTATAGATGGGCAGGTTTTGCATGATGAATTGTAAGCATTTTTAAATTTAAAAATTTTTAAATAATAGTAATTTTAACCTGATTTTATATGTAGGATGTTTTTGAGTCTTTAAAACTGCTATCAATTTTGAGAAAGTTGTGCATACATAAATGAATAGTTGACATACAATAAACAGTTATTTGTTGTATTGAATTTTTAGTTCTGATATATGATGAACTTGAACATATTAAAAAACTGTTTCAAATATTGTCTTTGTAGAAATGGAAACGACTGCGTTCAATACGGTGATGGTACTCTCAGCTATGACGCCATTATTTTTTGGGAGGATGAGTATGCATGGAAAATACCCATGAATTGTTCTTCCATTTTTTTAAAATGTGTTTTTAAAGGCAAATAGAATCGCAATCTGTAGTTATCATTTCGAATAATGTTGATGAATTCGATGAATTTTTGTACGTAAATTTAAAGTTTATCAATTGCATATGATAAAGCGCACATTTCAGGGATGACATTATTTTTGGTTCTCATTATGCTGATGTCCTTAGCATGGAGTTTGTTGATTGGCTTCAAACACGTAATGCGTTGATTAACGTTCATAAACTGCATTTATCATGTTATCCTGTTATAGCAGATTATAAAAGTTGTGATGAGCTGCTGATGAATTTTGAATAAATACATGGAGCATTTATTTCAAAATTCGTTGCTTGAATTTTTTTTACTTTCAACCAATCAATTCTAAACTTTAGTTTAGCTTATTGCTATCTACGATACGAATGAAGATCAAAGCATAATTAATTTACAATAAATTTATAAAGGTAAATTTCAAGTTATTTCTTGTATTTGATGAGTATGTTTTATAATTCTAATAATTTATATTCATTTTAGATTTTTTGCGTGACGCGGTGTTGGGTTATTTTCCATGATAAAGATTGAATTTTAATAGAATAATTTTTTTAACGCTATGCATGCATTGGTGATGGGAACTTTTATAATTTGAATGATGAAATGAATTCAGGTTTTTTGAATGGTTGATGGAATAAAGTAATTTTGGGTTTTGAAATTGTTATGCATATTGTTTTTGCCTGTAAGCATGCACAACTCCCAGTAAGTCATTATTAGGCTTTACTGAGGAATCGCCAGTACGGCTGTGTAGTAGCTATGCAGTGATTGTTGATTCAACCAAACAAGCAAGCGAGCGTATTAAATTTGAATGGTGATCGCATTGCATGTCTATAATTGTAATCAAACATTGTTGTGAAATAATTCTAACACAATGCACATCATTTTTTGAATATTTTTTTTTAAAGAAATGGATTGAAATTTAATTAATACACTGATTACGTAATTACATTTATTAGATATTGTTGAAAGTACGAATCTGATGTTTGAAGCGACGCTTTACAGAAGCTTCAAATGTCCTATTTTATCTTATCAATGTCTGATGATAATTAACATAACTATTGCGCAACATTGTGCTATTGCACATGACCAAAGGACATACCTACTGACGTATAGCAATCATTGAATGATTGTGTGTATTCAATTTCTTTTGTTTTAGAAACGTGAACTTTGATCATGTTTTCACATTTTCATATCGTTCGTTCTTTTAGCTTGTCAGATTAATAATTTTAATAATATCTATTGAAGAAGTCGTCCATTATGCCAAATGGTGGAATTTTATTTTTTCATTTTCTTATACCTTCTTTCCGTATGCTATAATTTTATTATAACCATACTAATTATAACAAAAAAAAAAATCAAATTTGATCATGCATTTGCATGATGATTTGCACGTTACTATTGTTTCGTGATGATGCACAATTTTCTAAACAACTTTTATTTAAAACAGTGATTTTTCTTCTTGTTTTTAGAACTTGTTTGCCGTTTGAAGAATACATAAAACATATTGCTTCTGCAGTCAGCATTTGCTAGCATGCATTCATCATTTTCAACATTCAAACCAGAACACAAAAGTATGCGTTTGAATTTATAAATTTTCGATTATTAACTATATAAAATTATTTTCATGTTTCTTCTTTAAAAATCCAACTGCTCAATGGTTAAGATAAATAAAAATTTACATTTTGAACTTTATTCTTTCAATAATTGTTCATTCCATTGTTAGATGTATTCGCAATTTTGATTTTGAGATCATCATTTTAAGAACATTTCTCACCCGCATTGAAGACAACGCCAGATTGGCATGATATTGTAAAAGAGTTGAAAGCAACAGCTCATCCTGTTGATTTGCTTAATGGCAGCAAGCAAAGAGGAAATTTGCCTTTTCACATAGAAAAAACTATTGTCAGCGCTCCTGAGCTATGTCAGACAAATCAGTATTCAATAAATTTAAAAGAAATTTATAATGAAACCAACTCTAAGGTAATAATATTATGATAAAAGTATATGTTATAAAACAATATTATCCAATTTATGTTTATTTTTTCAAATGTGTGTAGCTTAGCCAAGCATCACAATGCAATACCTTCGATACAACATCATCAAATCAAAATGAAGACAGTTTTCATTGTTCAGAAAAGTCTTTTCACCAGATTAGGGCGAAATTTTCTTCACCGTAAATAATGACAAACATTACATTTCTTAAATTTAATTCAAATACTTGTAGTTCTATTCATCAAGCATCAAACCGTTCTCCAGCAAGCGCACTTGTTACAACACCAACGACACCTGCTTCAGTTCCAAAAATACGTCAGACTACATCTGTTGAAAAAGCAAAAGTAAATTGTTAATTCTCTGTTTAATATTAAACTACAAACTCGTATCATTTTTTACAAAAATTAAAGGTACCGTAAAGTGACATTCAGGTAAAAAAACTGAATGTAATCAAAAATCTGCAGTAATAATTGGATTAATCGTAATATAAGAATACCTTTTTTTACATATTTTATGCACATTTGTGTATAAACAAATCATAAAGTTTATTATTAGTTGTTATTTTTTTATTCAATTAGCATTATTGAATATTAATTTTAAATACTTTAATCTGTTGCAACTGTTTTAGTTAGCATGCTCTGCAGCTGGTCAGCTTTCACAACATCATCAGCTTGCACTTTGTGGTAGTACTACCTAAACAGTCTTCAACAAACCAAACTAGTTAATAACAAAATTATTATATTCAGATTTTGCAAGTGTACAAGAAAAGGCTTTGCAACAGCTTCTTCAAATTGTGGAAATTCCAGTAGTTGACGGCATTCTTCTTCCCGATTGTTCATTGTTAGATGAAAGTTGTCATGAAGAAAAAAACTTCTTCAAGCGTTACATGCCATTTTCTGAAAGAAAGAAATCGAAAGATTTTTTTAAAATGAATTCATTTTCTTCCTGGTAAGCGTATATACATTATTAGTAAGCAATATCAAGAATTATCTGACAATACAATGTTTGCGTAACATATCAAGAAATCCACAACAGCAGCAAAATGCATGCAGTATAGCTTTGATTGTGCTTGTTACGATTATTGCACGTTTTATTTTCATTTCAGGGCAACAATGACTCGAGATATTCAGTTTCAAGATACCTGGTTAAATCTTGCGGTAAAATGCTTGCCGGAATTTGATTTGTCAAACTTTAAAGATATATTAAATAAGTCAGATCTTCACAGTCAACGTATTTACATATATGACAAAGTGCGACACTATTTCAAGAAGCATGCAAAGGATCACATACTACTCCCGGCAGAATACGAAGATATTGTTCTGCAAATATCATCTCTTGTTTCAAAAGGACACGATTTTCTCGGCAAAGCTCTTAAAGCAACTCAACTCATGTTTACCCTGCTTCCGGCCGAACGGCGAAAGTTACCATTCAGATTGCTGGAATTTCTGGCCCATGTATGCAACAGTGAAAATGTCTCACTGAATTCTAAAGAGTCAAATGAGAATCAAATTTTGAACGATTTTAAAGATTCATTTTTCAAATGTACTGCTAAAAATCAAGACAAAATGATGCTTTGGATACGATTCGCAGTCGCAAACTGGAAATCAATATGCGAATATCCGAACAGATTTGAAAATGAATTTCTAGAAAGCTGCTGGTCAAATAATAAAGAAGCCTACTGTAGCCAGATAACAAAAAATCAATATCAAGCAGAAAAATGCTACTACTCAGCAACGGAATTGGTGAAAATGGTACCATCTATCATGACTGATGACAGTTTAACTAGCAAAGAAAAGTTGACTTTTCTGACCAAATTCAAAAAAGAATATCCAGAACTTTACAACGCTAATTTTCATTATTTGAATTACAAGCCCTAAATAGCGAACTTTTGATAAGAAATGATTTTTCACATGTTCTGAATTTATAATTTAGAAAATTCAGTTTTCTTCATAAATTATATACCTATTATGAACAGTTTTTTACCAGTAAATGATTTAAAACTTTGCTTTTCATCACGGCAAACGATCAAGCGGGAAAACATCTAAAACCTGATCAACAATTAAATCTTTCTGTAGGTCAAGAAGCGTAGGCGGGAAAAGCATGCATTGGTCGGACGAGAGAGAGAGAGAACAGCGGATAGTGACTTTTAGCTTACGTCAGTTTGTATACTGCCGCTCTTGCCCATATACATATGCAATGGAATGTACGAGGCACCGAAGAGCGCTACACAACGTATTCGGCTAGAAAATGCTTCATCATTGTCAGAAGCATATTTTTTGATCGTTTCTGTTGTCACTGACCATACCTGGGACGATACTTTTTCACAATCGAATCTTTTATAATTTTTGCAAACATTTCAAAGCTGAAACAATAACTACCTCACCGTTATTATATCACAATGTGAATAATAATTTCATTTATTATTTAAAGTTGTTCATATTAAGCAATTGAACAACAAAGTTAGTTCTGGAAATTTATGCACAGAATATTTTTTACTTCAACAATACATGAAACATAAGCTTCACATAGAATGACGGGAAAAAAAGTCTAGGTACGTCTAAGTTGAGAGATATGTTCGTTCAAGTAACGAAATAAATCTAATGCAATATGACTTCAATAACAGGAATGCTAAACATTGAATGTTATTATTCTATGTATGACAAATTGTTATTTAAATTAGCATCTTAAAAATAAATTACATCACGGCGTAATGTTTAGGGTAATGTAAAAAGCGTATTTTCCATATTTTTTGACATTTTGAAAAAAATTTGTTCCACTGTTCAACGTCACCTGTGCTTCTTGGATTGAAAAAACAAAAAGTTCACTTCAACGTGTCGACCATTTGGAAAGATTCATTGAGGGCAGAGATGAGCAAGAAACAGCTTCTGATTCTTTCATTACTGTAAACGCATCTTTCGGTACTTTGCTGGTACCTTTCATATTTTCGCAAAGCAATTTCGACATGGATACTTTTTCAATTTCAGCTAATTGATCTGGTTTAAAAATCTCTGGATTCTGGTAGAAGAATCTTAAAAATAAATAATACTATTTTTTTGTTTTAATGAGAACAGCAACTGCTTCAACTGCTCATACAGACCTATCACCGTCACGTAAACGACGGAATTGCTCAGCAATGAGACAAGCAAAAGTTGGACCAACCAGGCCATCAATTACAGGATCTTCGAGTAAACCACCGACGTACAAATCAATATGATCTGAACACATTTTTGAAAATAATTTCATAACTGATTAAATCAAATCATAAATTGAATCGACCTGTTTGCTTGTAGGTTTGGTGGAGATTGTTTCTCAAGTTTGGATCGAGAATTTCATTGCTAAGGTCGTCAAATGTTCGGGCTTTTTTCAAACCGCAAAATTCTCTGTATTTGTTGTAAGAAGGAAGACCATGGTCACGACCACGTTGTACATTTGTCGACGCCAAATCTGTACTGCCGAACATATTTTCCGTCACTGAAGTAGTTACCCTTTGTGGTCTTTTCACTTCCATGATCAAATGGCCTCGCATCACCGGTTCAATACCACCTTCAAACAGTAATCTAGCAGGTCGCAGAACCCCCTGATCAAATCTGAAATTTTAATACATGAAGAAAAGAAAAGTTATCACAAAAAAAAATTAAATTGCAGTTCATTCACCTTATTTTGCCATTTGGCACTGATTTTCCGTGCTCATCGGCTCTTTCGTAGAATTCAGTTATCATTGCATGACCAAATCGCATTGCCGCAGTTGTAAATTCATTTATAATCGATGGATTGACGTTCGGATTATATCCAGTGTAATTGCCCATCAAAGAATTGTATCTTATACCAAGAAGTTTTGGCAAATATTCTTTGTAAGTGATTGCTTGAATAATAGCTCCTATAATTTTCCGTGTCTCTTGGAAAATACGTTCCGCACTCCAAGTTGGATTCAGTGTGAGAAGCTGTTGAGCAATTCGGTTGTGTTCACGCAAGAATATCGTGTGAACACCAATAAGAGAAAGGAAAAGGGTCCCTCGGTTATCACCAACGTCTAAGTTAGCATTGCAATTGTTCGGCCCGAAGCATGTATGCGGATTGAACGGTGGCATGACGTGGTTGTTGAAGAAAGTGATACGCATCATACCCGTTTTGGAATCTTTGAGACGCAATGAATCTGGCAAACTGCTCGAATAAATAGCTGAACCATCCAAAAATGCCGTATTTTCATTGACTTGCTCGCGTTTAGATTGTGCGCCTAAACTATGCTGTGAAAGCATCTTAGACAAATCATGCAAATTCAATAATACAATTACCAGTTCCACATAGAGGACTTGATCTGGTGAAAAACAGACAACACGGTGGTCGAACGCATCCAAATCTTGGGTCGATTGTTTCAACTTTTATTGGGAAGCATCTGCCTGGTATATCTGTGCAAGAGCCACATCGATCAGCTGGAAGCAGAGATGTTCTACTGATGTCGTGAACAATGAACTGTCCAAATGGCATCAAAAGCATATTGCCTTTGCTACTAGTGACGAGTTGTGGAGAGCTCAGCAAGAAACGCGTCGCCTCTCTAGCACTTGGACGGCTTCCTGGTCGAGTAGCTGAAACAAAGTTTAACCAATTTGTGTTGTTATGAGTAAGCTTTAACAACAGTTTCTATTCATTAATATTGATAGAATCTAGAATATTTAAGGTCTTTCAGTAGTGAAGCTCAAATCGTATACCCAAACAATTATATCAAGCAATTCAAGGAGAAAATAAAATAACAGTCAAGAAGAATAACGACACAGCTAGTATTGTACTTACAGATTGGTGTTCCAATTCCATCTTCATAAACAGCTGGCAAAATACGATTGAAAGTTGTTCCCGCGGCACCAACTAAAGGATTTCTCAAGTTGTTGCAGGTTCCATCCAATGTTCGATACATTGCGTGGAAGCACATGTTACGATTGCAATCGCTGCTGTCCTGCTCCCGGAAACATCCCATCATCTGATTGTTCGTCACCATATCTCTCGCAGACAAAAGACGACGACTCGTCGCATCTAGAAATTAACATATAATCACGAGTGGGGCATTTATTTTCGTTTTTATTTTTCTTTTGCAAAAGTCCTTCAACAGACCTTCAAATACAACAATTGCGCCATTGCGCGCCATTTCCTGCAACCGTTCAGAGCCATTTAAGCGTAACATTTCAGCACAGAACAGAGGATCATGTCCTCGACGTAGCATCTGCCGCGGTGGAGCTGCAGTTGGTTTCTTGGTAGTCGATACTGACGGTTGTGAAACCTTTTTTGCTTCTGCTAAAATTGCATCATATTTTTTTTAAATATTTTTTTGTTTCGACAAAGTTGAGGCAATGAAATAGCATAGATTTATGCTATTATAGAATCATGATATCAACGTCATAATTAGCAAAAGTCATCAACGTATTTATTGGTGCAATTTGCAAGCTTTTAAGAATTAGGTTATCAATGTGAAATGTCCATTGAGCTTTGTCAAAAATTGTAAAAATCAAAATGTGATGCAATTTGCTAGTTTAATATATATTATGTATGTTTGCAACATTGAAACCAAAACTAGCACTAGCAGAAACATTAAAAATTAATAAATAAATGTGAAAAACTGCAAGTTAGTGAACTGTGACATAACCTGGAGCTGAGTGTTATTGGAAAATTATCGTTTTAAACAGATACAATCCTGATGAACGAGTAAAAATGTGTTACAAAGAAGAGAAAGCATTTTGCCATAAAATTGATATAATTCGACAAGATACGCATCCAGAAAAGTTGTACTTGTATTCTAAACAGACCGTATATTTGATTTTAAAATTTCGAAATGATGCGTAAAAATAAGAATGGCCTGCAAAGCAGTCCTATATTTTGTCATTATGACGACGCACTCCTTGAACTCTTGCACCTAATAATATTTTACTATTTCCTAAAATATTTTCAAAATGGGTCATCAGTAAAGAAATCAAGCAGAGTTATGTCAGATTATGCTGCAAAAATAATTCACCAACCAACGCATGAATAGCAACAACGTTGAAATAAATATTTTCCACAAAATGAGCAAATTGCATTTTGTGTAACCAAAAAATATGAATGAATGCCAATCAATTAAACTGACAACTTGATTAACATTTTTAAAGCAAAGTTTCAATTTTATTGCATGCATTGCATTTCTACAAGCATTTCTAATGTAAGATGTGGAATAAATAAGTGGAAGAAAAAAAAGAGATACTTTTTCGAAAAACAAGTTTTACAAGTGCATAATTTTGTGGTATAATTTAATCGTTTACAAATAAAACAACTTTTAAAAAGTGATGTAACAAATTCAATGCTTCAAGTAATGTTGGATTATTTTTATCAACGATCAAATGCATTGCTTTGTGTTGAAATACTCTTTTGCATGCAAATTCAATTACAAAACTTGCATTAATATAGTCCTTGTGATTGTTATGCAAAAGCAGTATTTTTGCACTTATTAAAATGTAATATTTATTTTGAGAACAACTAAACTGAGCTGAACTAAACTGATCATAATCTGTTGACTTTGATCTACCAGAGAATGTTCCGTTTAGATGTGAAAATTTGCATAGCTATCTATTGGTGTAGCTAAATAAACTGACCAACAATAGGAAATTATCATGAAAATGTAGTCAAATTTTTCAAATGCAAGCAACATCAACAATATTGAACAGTTGAAATATAATTTTTATATTTGTTCTATATTGCAAATGCAATGGATCATGGATATGAATATGAATAAACAAATATGAATGTGTTTTAAAGCATGCGGTGTGTTGAATAATAATTTTTGTTCAGCTGCTTTGAGCAAAAGTTCTACAATAAAATATTTCAGTGTCCTTCTGAAGAGTCAACTGCTGATGACGTGAACATTTTCATTTGTTATTTGTACAAAATTACCAAAATCTGCAGAGTTGATCAAAAATTGATAACTGATCAAAGTTATAATAGTTGAAATTAAAAATTTTGACATTAAAATACAATTGCATTTTATGATGAAGACATCAACGAAACAAGTATTTGAAACAATGACAATAATGGCAGTTGCGTAAGAAAAATTTGTGACATTTTATGACTGCAAGCATTTACGTCATTCTTTCATAATTGCAAAACTTGAAGTTGAAAATTTTACGACTTATAACAAAAATAATACACACACATATGCACAAATGCACACATGTATGATTTTATCAATTTTATAATTCAAATATAATGACGTAAACACTAATCAAGGTTAAAAATTGTTCACAAACAATAAAACATTCTGGTCAAATGTTCAACAATAAATAAGTAAATAAATAAATAAATAAATAAATGAAATGCTTAATACTCTATTGCCAATAGTTGCAAATGAAGCATTTTGGACAATATTGCCAAAATACTTTAAAGCAATACAATTTTGCAATTGCAAGATGTGATTGACTAGTTTGTTTGAAAGCAAAAAAAGAATAGAAATAAAAGTAAAGAAAAGAAACAAAATTTCAAACATCCTGAATTTCAGGTTGCAAATTCACATAATCTTTTCTATTTTACGAGCTATTTTTATTCAATAACGATTTTGCCACAATTTCAACCATTACAATGAAAAGTGAAAAACTTGAGCTTTATAGAAAATATTTTCAAAAACAAAAAAAAATATTTAATCATAATTGAAATATTGATTCAATTTTTCAAAAATTGCAAACATTGCCATTGAATCAATTGTACAATTCAATTGGAAAACTTTCAAACAAAATTGAAATCATTTGTCTTGTTTTTTTTTCTTTTCTTTTTTTTTATTATTTTGCTCTAAGTTACTTTTCTGTTTTATTCAAATATGCAACAACTGCTCCAACCTAATTGCAAACTGGTCTTCTATTAGCATGAAAAATAGAATCCCATTTTTTTTTAACAACACAACTAACTCTCCTTGAATATCTACCTTCTCTTATCATTATGTAGTACTCTCTTATTTTGAGGGTTCAAATACAATGAAATGTATTTCCATTGGTCATCATTCAACCATCACTGTAACTATTGTACAACTGTAAGAAAAACTAACAAACTAACATCCGCATTTGAAGACTATTGGAAAAAATGCAAAACTTTCAATATCAATCTCACCAATTAAAAAGTGAATACAACTATTATAAATAAACTGAACACTACAAATATTGCACAAAATTTCTTATCCATTTATTAAACTACATCTTGCAAATGAAGAAAATCATTGCTTCATATTAAATACACCAAATCATTTCAAGTCAAAATATATTTCATCAATATCCATTCTTAAAAGTAAAACTTTATACAAACTCAATCAAATGTTCTCGCGCTCTCAATTGCTAATCCTCTGTATTGTTCCAAATTCAAAATTGCAAAATAAAAACAGTAAAAGCTGTATGCTTGTGAAAAAAAAGTTTTCCAACTCAAATTTAAAATCACAAACTTACCAGATTCAGCAGTCACCGGTGTTGGAGTTGTACTGTTGACAATTGTATTGGTATCATCGCATTTTTTGCATGAAATTTGACAATTTCGATTCATCCAATTTTTATTCGTTTCACATTCTCCAATACCAGCCCAAAATCCACACCATTCGTGTTGATCGCAACAATTTGATGAGATGCATCGAAAATTTTTTGTTATTGGATCTGCATGACTTAATAATCCTATAAATTTGGCAAATTAATATTATTCATTGAACTATCAAGTATGTTTTCATCACCAATAAATGAAATTGCTAGACAAAGTGGGATTGCTTGAATTTGAAAAGGCATCTTGAACATGCCAATATCTGAAAGAATATAGATTAAGTAATAATGCAACAGAATGGGTGGAGTTGTGATATAATTTTAAATAAAAATTGAAAGATTTAATATGATCATGCTGGTATTAAAACAGACATATCATGGAAGCATCGCTGATGAAGATCAATGACGCAAAGTGAACGTGCCACAAGGTTAGTGGAAAATTTAAAATTTTATACATGACTGTGTTAGTAGGTTAGTAGTTTTACTTCGAAGGATCTCAACTGAAAAGGCGACAGCCGTCAGACTGGTTGCAGCAGCAGCAGCAGCAATTTTGTAATCAACGTTAATGTTCTAAATTTAAATTCAATGCTTTCTAACAAAACTCTCTCTTTCTCCACTTTTGTCACTTTCAGTCATCATCATTAATTATCTATCAGCTTTTTGCTTATCTCACACCCACACCCACACACCCACACGAAAATCACATCTAAACAAGCATCATTGCATATCAAGCATTACATGATCATTCAAATCTATTACACATCTAATATCATTTATAACAATCAATTGATTCTTGTTCAACTGAACATGTTTTAAACAGTTAAAAATTTCACTTAGTTTTTACATTTACATTATTTTCGATATCATAATCAAAGCCTGTGCGTAATAATAAATAACAATAAAATTATTAAAATGGTTATTAATCAAAGTTCTGCTTTTTGATCAATATTTGATAAGTGGCAATATTTTGTGCCTCAGGTGGTTTGGCAGATAACAATTTGTCAATGTAATCAGTTTCAGTTTCTAAGCTTGTTCATTCACATCATTAACTGAAAGCAGCAATATCTTCTTGTTTTGAAAATAATTGCAGAAAAATGAATTCATATTAATAATATAGACCAGAAAATTTTTACTTGAGAAACATATTTTTTTTCATTTCACAGAATTCTGTAAAATTCCAAAAATGAACAATGATTCATTATTCATACGGTTAATTATTTGGTCCACTGACGTTGGCATATATAGAACAGAACTGAAAGTTTTCGTTTTGAGGAAAACAGAATTTTTTACTAAATTTTTTTGTCACGGAATTTCATTGTTCTCCAACAACTAATTCATTTTGTCATATTGTACAAATAAAGCAAACTATGATGCAACAAACTTATTAACTATTTTTCACGAAAATGGTAAAATGTAATGAATAATTAAAAACTCTTACGACTGATTGCTACTCTTACAATTTTAATCTATTAGATATCTTAAGATTGGAAATATTAAAATTTATGCTTTAAAATATATACAAGCTACAAATTTATTTCAATGGCAAAGCCTCTGCAACAATGGTGATACAGTATGTCAGTTTTTCAAAACACATTTTATACTATTGCAATCGATTGTGAACTATGCAAATTTGCTGACCTTTTTTCTATAATATATTCATCACAATATCACACACTACAAACAAATTTCACATGATCTAAAAAATACGTTTTCTATTGGAAGAAAATAAAATGCTAACTTCAACTCTTTTATTTATTTTTTCTTTTGAAAATACCGACCTCAAAAAAGATGGTATAAAATAATTAACAGGCATTAAAGCTAAATTTTTTCGAAAAGAACGCGGAAATTTGCACTTAAGAAATATCATGAGAACGTCCTCCTTTATTTCAAATGCCGCCTACTATAAAAACACTACAGAGATAAATGTCAGATTTTTCTTTTCATATTTTTAATAAATAACTTTCTCATCAATTCACTGCAACCAAAACATCACAATATAATCCTCTTTTTGATACACTTAATATAATAAACTGATTTTATTCAATTCAATTGCTCTTGATGACGCAGAGCTAGCTGTAAGCAGAGGCGTATTTTGTTTTCTTGAATAGTAAAAAGTTTTCAGAGCATAACATTGTAATTTGAATTTAATGCTTTTTACAATCTGTTCGGTTATTTCTAGAAATCTTTGTGGGGTATATCAGAGAAGCAACCAAATAAATACTTTATTTCAAGTTTTCTTAACTGACGAATTATCTGATCTACAACTACAACAGCAAAAATAATATGTAATTCTTCATATGTGTAGAGGCAAATTGCTTACTGACCCTACTTGATAGTGATAATAAAGCTGTGCTTAGCAATATTGTTGTTAAATTTGAAAACAACATCGCTTATAATCATGATAAGTATTGAAGTTGCAAAATTGCAATAAAGCCTTTGGCATTACTATTCTCGCGAACCAAACGTGCTAAGATTATTAAAGCTCTCACTCTAATCACTGTTCCACTAAGCTCAACCAACACTGTCCTACTTTTACCAACGTCAATGCAGATATTAATCTAAGATGAAGATGCCAAGAAAAATATTACCATAAATTGTGAAAAGCTCGTTTCAGATTTGCAATGCAATGTTTGTAAAAATAAATAAATAAACATAAACATTCACATTTCAGTGTAATATTGAAATAAAATTATCAACAATTGATTGTAATTGACAAATTAATAATTGCAAAGCAAAATTGATTATAATACGTTTCTTTGAATGTAATGTCAAAAAAAAAGTTGAAAAATATTAAAAAGTGCACTTACCAGAATTTTATTTGCCATGACACCACGTGCGAAGAATTATTGCTACAGAAACGGCGACATTGAAATATTCTTTCTAAAAATTTCTATTTCATTTTAAACAAATTATGCAAATATTCACAAATGAAGTAGGCTGTTGAATTTTTTTATACGAAACTTTAAATTCATTGAAATTCTTCGAGTTATGAAAAAGTGAAAAAAAAATTAAAATTGCTCAAAAAATAACAATTCAATTAATTTATGAAAAAAAATGCATAAACTGTTATTATAATTGTTAAATTCAATTGCTTAAAACAACAAATACTATTTACTTGCTGTTCCAGAATTTTGAAATTGCAACACTTTTTCTGCATTCAAACGCTTTGATAAACCAATTGGATGAGTTCGAAGAAATTGATTTAGTAAAATGATGTTGAAAAATTTGCCTGAACAAAGAAATGAATTAAAATATTCTCCAGCGATTGGAAATTGCAGTAATGTCAAAGATTGTCAAGCATATTTATACATCGTGCATATTGTGAAAATTATTATTTATTTATTTTTTATAAATATTTCAATTTCAAAAATTTTTAATAAATTTATTTATTATATTAAATTTTGTTCATCAAAATTAAATTGTTCAAATTCAATACATTTCAATAAATTATGAAATTTCATATTCAAACATTTCGCGTGTGTGTGCGATTTGAAAATTTGACACAGAAAAAAAAATTTGAAAAAAAAAATTAGCAAAATCCTTGACTCACATGCAAGCGCTTCTCATGCATCCCAATTCGTCTGCTTTGGCCGACTTTTTACTTACCCGGTCAGTTGGGTTGTATGCCACAGAATGTCGCCATTTGAAATCCAATACTTCTCGTCGCATCACACGAGTTGACCACCATCCTCTCTGCATCTACATCGATATGTACCGCAAATTTGCATAAAAATTATCATAATGTATATTTTGGAAAATCAGAAACCACTTTTGGGCATGATGTTGACCCAATTTCAAATTTCATCTCAACCGCCATTTTCAAATCTGGCATCTTTGATCGCTGTTGTTCACTGAATGAACAAAATGTCAGGAAAAATTTTTTTTTCCTCTCCATCCGGCAGAAAATCGGCGAAAAATTTTATTCGAAACAAAAGAGAAAAGAATTTAGACAAAATTCAAATTTCCAGACATAATATCAACAAAGATAGTTTTGACTGCAGTTTTCCAAATGTCAATCAAAACCGGTTTGGTCGTTATTTCGCCTCCTCAACTGCCGTTTCTCTGTATCAAATTTTCCAGAGCAATTGGATTAATTTAAATATTTCAATGTCGCTACATGGATAATTTTGTTGGTTATTGGAGAGCATATTTTTTTTTTTTTAAATTTTCCTCTCCAAAGCAAAACATAATTCTTCTTGCATCACATAAAAAAATTGTTTTTTTTCTGTTTCTTTCTTTCTTTTAATATTAATAATTTCAATTCGCCAAAATGACGAAATTGAAACTACACAACGCTACAGTATGGTGCATATGCAAAAGTGTTTGTTCAGTACATTTCAATGCAATCAATTCTGAATTTTATGTACACTGAATGGAATTTTACATAATAACTCATTATTACAGTTGCACTGTCATAAAAAAAATAAATATATATACAACTGGACATCTGATAACTTGAAGAATATTCAGATCGTTACTTTTGAAATAAAGCTCATGTCAATAAAACGGTGCATCAAGCGGATGACCATTTGGAAAGATCAACTGAAGGCAAAGATGAACACGGAACTGTGTCTGCATCTTTCATTATTGCAAATCCATCTTTCGGTGCTTTGCTGAAGCTTTTCAAATTTTCACAAAGCAATTTTGACATGGACACTTTTTCAATTTCAGCTAATTGATCTGGTTTAAAAATCTCTGGATTTTGGTAGAAGAATCTAAAAAAAACAAAAATAAACAATTCTTTTAAATTATATTATTTTCTATAATACAAAAATTATAATAACAAACCTATCACCGTCACGTAAACGACGGAATTGCTCAGCAATGAGACAAGCAAAAGTTGGACCAACCAAACCATCAATTACAGGCTCTTCAATTAAACCACCAACGTAGAGATCAATGTAATCTGGATAAAATATTCAAACGTTAAAAAAACAAACAATCAAAATAAAACAAGAGATCATTGCAATGCAAATTCACCTGTATGCTTGTAACTCTGCTGTAGATTGTTTCTCAAGTTTGGATCGAGAATTTCATTGCTCAGCTCATCAAACGTTCGGGCTTTTTTCAATCCACAAAATTCTCTGTATTCGTTGTAAGAAGCAAGACCATGATCACGACCACGTTGTACATTTGTCGACGCCAGATCTGTACTGCCGAACATATTTTCCGTCACTGAAGTGGTCACTCGTTGAGGCTTTTTCACTTCCATCATCAAAAGACCACGGATCACTGGCTCAATGCCACCTTCGAAAAGCAGTTTTGCTGGTTTCAAAACGCCCTGATCAAATCTTGAATTGGAAAATAATATTGTCTCGCATAATTTGAAAATATCATTTCACTTATTCAAATTATCATTTCTGTGAACTTATATACAATTGTTAATTACCTTAATTTAGCATGCGGTATGGATTTTCCGTGCTCATCAACTCGTTCATAAAATTCTGTTATCATACCGTGGCCAAATCGCATTGCGGCAGTTGTAAATTCATTTATAATCGATGGATTGACGTTGGAATTATATCCAGTGTAATTGCCCATCAAAGAATTATATCTTATACCAAGAATTTTTGGCAACCATTCTTTGTAAGTGATTGCTTGAATCATGGCACCTATAAGTTTCCTCGTCTCTTGAAAAACGCGTTCCACACTCCAACTGGGATTCATCGCAAGAAAGTGTTCTGCAATTCGATTGTGTTCACGCAAAAAAATCGTATGCACACCAACAAGGGCAATAAAAATTGAAGCACGATTGTCGCCAATATCAAAATTAGCATTGCAATTGTTCGGCCCGAAGCATGTATGCGGATTAAACGGTGGCATGACGTGATTGTTGAAGAAAGTGAAACGCATCATACCCGTTTTGGAATCTTTGAGACGCAATGAATCTGGCAAACTGCTCGAATAAATAGCTGAACCATCCAAAAATGCCGTATTTTCATTGACTTGCTCGCGTTTAGATTGTGCGCCTAAACTATGCTGTGAAAACATCTTAAACAAATCATGCAAATTCAATAATACAAATTACCAGTTCCACATAGAGGACTTGATCTGGTGAAAAACAGACAACACGGTGGTCGAACACATCCAAATCTTGGATCGATTGTTTCAACTTTTATTGGGAAGCATCTACCTGGTATATCTGTACAAGTGCCACACCGATCTGCTGGAAGCAGAGATGTTTTGCTGATATCGTGAACAATAAACTGGCCAAATTGCATCAAAAGCATATTCCACTTTCCGCTTGTAACAAGTTGAGGAGAACTTAACAGAAAACGTGTTGCTTCTCTAGCACTTGGACGACTTCCAGGTCGAATGGCTAAAATGATAAATTTAAATACAATTTCCAAATTCACATTATTCACAACAATTTGTAATGCTCAGCTTAAATGAATACTTTTATTCATTATATTTGCAATTATCATCAAAACTGATAATTTCACTCCTTCTAACAAAAAGTTATATATAATAAAATATGAAATTTCTTGTTGATTTAAACTAAGATTAAATGAAAATGAATGCTGTTTGCACAAAAAGTTTCATGCACATGCTGTTATTACTTATTAAAATAAAATAAAAATCAAAATAGTTTCATTTTTGTAAAAAAATATGAAAACTTTCCAAATCATAACATGCAATTTGAACAATATAAAGTTCAAAAAGAAGTATTATACTTACAGATTGGTGTACCAATTCCATCTTCATAAACAGCTGACAAAATACGATTGAAAGCCGTTCCTGCAGCTCCAACTAACGGGCTTCTCAAGTTGTTGCATGTTCCATCCAATGTTCGATACATTGCATGGAAGCACAAGTTGCGACTGCAATCGCCACTCTCTTGTTCCCGGAAACATCCCATCATCTGATTGTTCGTCATCATATCTCTTGCAGACATAAGACGACGATTTATTGCATCGAAAAATTAAATGAAATCATTATGACAAAAGCAGTTATTAAAAAACAAAAATCATATAAACAAACCTTCAAATACGACAATAGCTTCATTGCGAATCATTTCCTGAAATCGTTCAGAGCCATTTAAGCGTATCATTTCAGCACAGAACAGAGGATCATGTCCTCGACG
The DNA here is from genome assembly GCA_001447755.1 of Trichinella papuae. Classification (NCBI taxonomy): domain Eukaryota; kingdom Metazoa; phylum Nematoda; class Enoplea; order Trichinellida; family Trichinellidae; genus Trichinella; species Trichinella papuae. The sequence goes on along the minus strand of JYDO01000021.1, from coordinate 121,082 downwards.
AAGCTTCAGCTTTGGTAAAGTGGAATTGTTCTTGACAGTTGTAATTGGAATAGCAACTGCTGGTTGTGTCGTAAATTGCAATGAAGTTGGGTTTTGCTTCGTTGTAAACGCTTGGAACAAAAATAGTTTTCATTAATAGAAACTTATTAAAAATCAATTTGAACAATTTCTAAAATGTATCATTTCAAATAAAACAATGATTCGGTTAAATTGAACACAAACAAATTTGATTAAAATTCAAAAAAACTCACGCTTGAATTACAGTATACATTGCAATTGATATATAAAATGCACATTTATGTTAAAATAAAACATCTCATTATTAGTATGCTAGAATAATTAAATGTCATTGAAACAAATTTCACAAACAACCGTGATTATTATTGAAATTCAGTGGAAATTCAATGGAAAAGCCACTTTTCAAAGAACAACTAAGCAAGCAAAAGCAAATGACTTGTCCTGTCATTTATCTACTCAGTCTGTTTCGATTTTGCAAGAAAGGACATTCCTTTCTGTAAGTCCTGCTGTATTCCAATAAGATGAAAATCTTGACAGATGACTTTTGCTATGAAGCGTAAAAATCTCACCAGATTCAGCAGTCACCAGTGCTGGAGTTGTACTGTTGACAATTGTATTGGTATCATCGCATTTTTTGCATGAAATTTGACAATTTTGATTCATCCAATTTTTATTCGTTTCACATTCTCCAATACCAGCCCAAAATCCACACCATTCGTGTTGATCACAACAATTTGATGAGATGCATCGAAAATTTTTTGTTATTGGATCTGCATGACTTAATAATCCTATAAATTTGGCAAATTAATATTATTCATTAAACTATCAAGTATGTTTTCATCACCAATAAATGAAATTGCTAGACAAAGTGGGATTGCTTGAATTTGAAAAGGCATCTTGGACATGCTAATATCTGAAAGAATATAGATTAAGCAATAATGCAACAGAATGGGTGGAGTTGTGATATAATTTTAAATAAAAATTGAAAGATTTAATATGATCATGCTGGTATTAAAACAGACATATCATGGAAGCATCGCTGATGAAGATCAATGACGCAAAGTGAACGTGCCACAAGGTTAGTGGAAAATTTAAAATTTTATACATGACTGTGTTAGTAGGTTAGTAGTTTTACTTCGAAGGATCTCAACTGAAAAGGCGACAGCCGTCAGACTGGTTGCAGCAGCAGCAACAGCAGTTTTGTAATCAACGTTAATGTTCTAAATTTAAATTTAATGCTTTCTAACAAAACTCTCTCTTTCTCCACTTTTGTCACTTTCTGTCATCATCATTAATTATCAGCTTTTTGCTTATCTCACACACACGCACAAAAATCACGGCTTAACAAGCATCATTGCATATCGAGCACAATAGAAAATTGTACACCTGCTCATTTAAATCTATTACACGTCTAATATCATTTGTAACAAGCGATTGCTTATTGCATGCTGTAGTAATTTCTTAGTCAAATTGTATTCCAACAAACCTTTTGACATATAGAGAACAATATAACGTGAGCATAATTTTCAGATCTGTGTCAGTAGTGCTTAAGCATTGAACGCATTATTATTATGTAATTCTTTCATCTTTGCTTTTATTAATGAATTCGTAGGAAATTTCAAAAATGAATGAAAATATTTCTGCGACATTGCCGCTTTGATGATATTATTTGCTAAAGTGGAAAACAAATTTTTATTGACATTAATGTGTTTTCAATGACATGTCAATGAAAGTGAACACTGCTTTTAATTGATTGTTAAGATTTATCAACAATTACAGTGGCACTGATTTTTTTGAAGAAATTATGTGCTGGAGCAAAAAATGAAAGAAAAATAGATATTCTGAATAATTTATTTGTGCTGTAAAAAAAAATAAAAAGTATATCTTTAGAAATTTATGAAAAATTCTCAAATACTTGTACTTACACTTTGTGATGCAATAAAATTGTGTAATGCATCCAATAGATGATGATGGAGGACTTTTAACAGTAAAAATCTGATAATACAATACATTTTGCGCTGCTACCTGAAAGAGGATATGGCGTACGTAGAGAAACTGTTTAAAATCAATAAAATGCAATAAAACAGGTTATGTCAATTTATAAATCCTTATTTTAGTCAAAACATTTCTTCCAGTCAAAACTTTTTTTAATCAAAATATCTTTTCCAGTCAAAACTATTTTGTTGATATTTTGCCCAATTTTTTTACTTGCCTGTTCCGAGTAATTTAAATTTTCTCAATATTTAAATTTAAAGTTTAACACCACTGCTATTTAAACAGATTATCATTTATCATGTTTAAATTATGTTTAATTTAATATTAGAATCTGTTTGCATTGATTTCATCATGTTAAGAGAGAAATTTAACTACACAGTGTTTGTTTTCCGGTTTATTATTAGCTTTATTGACGTGACCATGCTTATTAGAAATTAAAAGATAAAACATATACATGAAGAATGTAAATATAAATAATATAAATATAAATAAAATAAACAAGATATATAAAATATGAAAATACAACAGTAAGAATAAAATAGATGTGCAATAGAAATCAATTAAAAAATAATTTTACTAATAATAAACTTTTTAATTATTTTACTATAAAAATTATGAATAAAAACTTTTTTAATTTGAGAAATAAAAGAATAATTTCAAAATTTATTGCAAATTAAAAAAAACTAGCAAATATGCACAGTAAAAATTAGAAAAGACTTAATACTGATATTATTATCTATTATAACAAAACCAATTTTTTTATATTAATCTGTCATTTCAGTTTGATTTGCCATTAAATATTATATTAATTATATTACTTTCTTTGATTCACAGTAAGAATTTGTACTTGTCTGTTAATTGTACTTACTGTATCGTATACGTCATCCTTAAATTTGGTGTTTTTCACGAATTTGAATGTTCACGCTCGCAGTGAGCTGTTCAAGTTTTATTCTTTTGTAATACCTTGAAGTTTGCGACGAGTTTACTTCATTTTATATGTGAAATGCGTGATCTTTGAGTTAATATTACGTTGCAAATATTGTGTAATAAAAGAACGTAAATCCAACTTTTCTTTGCAAATTCGTTATCAGCTTATGAGTTGAGATTTTAATTAGAAGCGAATTTCTTAAGCTTTGTTTTCCATAGTTTAGAGTGAGTTTCAGTGATTTTAATCGTTCATTAATTATAATAATTAGCAATGGATGAAGAACAGGAAGAAATTGTGAACACGCCATCGGGAAGTAAGTGTTGTCTAAATTATAATTTGATCAATAATAGGTCGACAATATGTTTAGGTCGACATGTGCCTTCTGGAAGAGAACCTCGAATACGTAAAGTAAATCAAAGAGTCCAAGAATTTATGCGCAGTTATTTGATTCCTTCTGTACGTCATTCCGAAAAAGAAGAATCAGTTACACCGCCGAGTAATATATTGTTTGTTATTTAATTTGATTTAATTTAACTAATTGATGCTTTTTTAGAAGTAATTCAACCGCAGAGAGTAATGAGAGTAGAAGCATCCGGTACGTTGAAATGAATTAAATATGAGCTTTTTGAAGAATTTGAAAGTATTTTAATTTTAATATTATTAAGCAGTTTGATTTAATTTAGGAAAATATTTACCATCAGTTATTGCATCTCGTGAAAACTGGCTTCGGGTTGAAGATGGAGTAGCGTTTTGCATGGCCTGTCAGTGTATACTGAGAATAAGAAAATTTTGTATGTGAATATTTTTTTTTGAAGTAGTATTTTTGAATGCATTTATAATATTGAATTGAAAATTTTAGCAATTAAATGGGGTGATAAATTGCCGCAGTCGGACGTTACAAAGTTGCTTCGTCACGAAAAAGGGGTGAATCATGAAAAAGCATTGAAAAAATACATGAACGGTAATATTTGGCAATGAATATGCCAATGATTGATTTTGTCTGAATGTTATGGATTTTAGTTTTGGAAATGACTGGTGCTGTAGGTACGTTTCCTTGTATCGAAGCAGGTTGTGGCAAAGTTTTTGTATTATCTGACGCTCTGAAATTACACGAATCTGTTGTTCATAAGCCAAAGAAAGAAGGTAGGATATTTCGCAGTGCAAATGATGCTTGATGTACAGTAAATTTTTCTTTTTGCAAGATTCCGGTCCAAACGCGACTATTAGATATGCTGAAAATTCAGATTATTCTTTCGGTTCAGATGATAGTTTTGAACAAAGTTATTCCACTGACGTCAAATCTGGGGTAAGTTAGGAAATTTTTATTCAGATGATTGATAAAAGAGTATTGTTGTGTTACTTTTTTTAAAATTTTTTTAGAAAACGAAAAAGAAATCTACTTCTCAACATCGTTTTATGGTAATGGTGGTAATGGTTGATGTGAAGTGAGATGGTTTATCTTTTTTGTATTGTAATGTATGTAATTTTAGAAAAGGAAACGTGTGAGAATATTGAAACGCCGAGTTCGGGTAAATGATTGTTGTTCAGTTTTAAAATGAAAAAAATTAAACGTTGAAATGTTTAGCTGATTGGTTATCAGAAGCCTATCATTGTTAGAAGCTCATCTTTTCCCGGTAGCAAGGAACATTTGCCTAATCGCGTTGGAAAACTGCACATTCAGTGCGCCTGTCGAATTCGTCGTTTGTCACTGCGTTTGATTCAGGTGAATTGATGAATTAAATTTTAATAATTAATTAATTTTTTTTTCAGTGTGACAGTTGCCATTTTTTTCAACATCTTGGCTGTGCTGGTGTGGACTGTTCATCTCCTATTGAAAGCTACTTGTGCCACTTTTGCAAAAGGCGCAGATTAACAGAAGATGCTAGTGAGTTGTTTATTCGTTGTGATATTTAAATTTTTACATGTAATTCAAATTTAATTTTTTTTTTAAAGTAAAAGAAGCATTGTCGAAACCAATTAAAAAGACCTGGGCTCGAATGGCATTGGAAATGGACGATCAGTTGATCAAAACTGGAAAGATTGATTTTTTGACGTTGGAAAAGCCAACTCCTGAAATCATAGAGCTTCAGAAAATTGCCCGTGATTCCCGTGAACTGCATATCACTCTGTTGAACTGGTCGAACAATTATGCTGAAATGAAGAAAGCAATTGTGTAATGCTAATTTTACAACAACAAAAAAAACAGTATTGTTGATTGCATAATTGATCAATTGATGATTGCCTTGTATACTTTCAGCTCTCAACGTGAAATGACAGAAAAGAAGAAAATGGCACTTTTGACCAGATTGGATGAGCAAATGTTGCTGAGTTTGAGTGACTTATTGAAAAGAACCACAGGTTTGAAAAAATTATTGCTCAGTTATTTTGTTGTTGTTTTTTTGTGAATACAATTTTGTTTTTAGAAATGTATCAGCAACTTGATTTGGATGAAGGTAATGCAATGGCATCAGTTATAGATATGCGACGGCTTTTGGGTCTTTTGAAACGCAGGTTGAAATTGTGATCCATGTTTTGTCTGTTTTTTTATTTCTTTCATTCAAGCTTTTAGCATTTTGTAGCATATATTATTTATATATTGGAAAAGGTAAATATGTTCTACAGTATGCAATTATGCATTTTATTGTGCAATTTTTTCACCCGATGTTTTATATAGCACTGTTTTTCATTTGAAAATTGTTGTCAGAATTGATCGGTCAGTTAAATTTATTAACAACGAACACGAAAATATACTACAACAACAGTTGTATTGAACTAATGTTCAGGAGCTGTACGAGAATTTTTTTTTGTTCAAAATATTATTTAGCTTGATTTTATAATTCTGTTTCAATGATGATAATGTCACTGTTGGCAATAAATTGAAATTTTATTTCACCAACTCCAATTTCATTTCGCTATATTCTATTGCATGTACAATTGTTTTTTTTTTAAAAAAAATACAGAAAACATACATGATTGTAAATGGAATAAGTTTGAAAAGTGTTGTTGTTAATTTTTTGCATATTTCCCTTTCATCGAACGCTGCTTTCTGAATACAGACTGAGCACCGTCTAGCAGTTCTATTGGTCTTATGTCAGAGTGGAGTCGCAGACTGCGTTCACTGATCATCGGTGAATCCCGTCGATTGTGTGTCCTACTGTCGACGGGCAAAGAGTGTCTGCGCTTCAGACAAAGCGGACCGCAGACAATGATGAACGTGGTTCTGAAGCTGTTGGACATGAAAGCGTACACGATGGGATTGATGCACGAGTTTGAAAATTTCATGATCGCGAAAATCATTCTCATGTATTTCAAAGTGGTCGTCGGACTGGTGTGACAAAGGTAGTCGAAGGCGACCAGAAATTCATCCACCAACGTCGGTGTCCAGCAGACGAAGAACAGCAACAGTATGATGACCAACATTTTCGTGACCTGAAATTTACAAAAAGCACATCCGGTCACTTGGTTGTTTGGTTAAATTGGAAACGAAATTTATGCAAATTAGAAATTGAATCATAAAAAAGCATTGATTTTGAAATTTGTGGAAATTTTCTACTGCACAATGTGTTCTTAATTACCATTTTACAAATCACCTGAATACTGTAAAAAGAAAAAAGAATTTTGGATAGTTGTTGATAATCAAGAACAAATCTGTCAAAGTTACTGTCAAGATCAAGATTGCACATATTGTTAATTTACCTTTTTACTCTGCTCACGTCTTGGACAAAATCGTCGGCTAGATTTTGCTTGGTATGTTTGCTGATGGTCGGCTGTTGATCCGTTTGCATTTCCAACACTTCTAGCCGATACGTTCTCTTGTAAAAGACTGTTCGCTTCACCAAAGTACAGTCGTTGTATGAGAAGCAAATATGAAATTGCTGTCGTCGCAAACGGACCCAAGTACAGAATGACAAACTGATACAGTACGAATATCTTTTCCCAGTAGTGGTCGCTGAAACGACGCCAACACCAACTGACGGTCACGTTCTTCGGCGTCTTGTAAACTTCAAGTTCCTGAATAAATGCAGAAAAGTTTGATAAACTTGTCGATACATTTTTCATGGAAAAAACATCTAATAAATTAAACATTAATTAACATTAATAAATAATCCATACTTGCTTGTTCATTCAATCAAAAGATGAACAACTTTAATTAGAATGCATAAATTTTTTACAACAAATTATTTGCTTCAATCGAGATGATAGAAAAAATTGCAACATTTTCATTTGAATTCAAATGATTCGAAAAAAAAAGTTGCTCAAGGTAAAATATTCAATTATACTGATGATGATTATATTTTTGAAAATTCAAAACTGTCAATTTGAGAAGAAAAAGCAAAGAAAAAACCAAATTAACACTAATACGTGCGAACAAGGTGCTTGCAAATTGGTGCACATCACACGCACAAATCAAGCTTGTCACATGTCGATTTGTTTTTGGTAATTGAAATAAAAAGAACCGAATCTGATTAAAGCTACATGCTATGGCATTGATTATCCATCCATCGGTAGCTAATATCGTCAAAAATTTCAAATCTACTTCCACTATTGGATTTATCATTTAAAAAGGAACAAATGGACCCCCCACCCCTTCAAACAATGTGCACGAAGACTACTTGTATGCGTAATTAATTGATGATAGGAACAATTCAATTTACTTGCAAATACATCGTGCTTTTAGAAAAAAAACTAAAAAAAGAAAGTAATTTTTTAAAATAGTCCTGCAAGTAATGATCCGATTGAAAGTCAACGAAAAAGTTGATCAGAAAAGGATGATTGTGTGAAAATGCATTTATTATACCTGCCCAAACAGAATTGGTACTGCCAACAGTGCCGAAAACAGCCATGTCACGAGTACAGTTTTGAGAGCCCGTTTTTTGGAACGAAACGACATGGACTTCATTGGAAATGCAACTGCAGCATATCTGAAATTGTTGTGTTTTCAACTTTATTCAAACACTACTTACTTGTGATCATTTTATTATATTTTTAAAAATTCTATTATCCAAAAATTATTAAATAACAAAAAGAAATCGAATTAAGGTGTAAAAAAATAAATAAATGCTTTAAATTTACCGCTGTATGCTGATCGTGGTCATTGTCATCAAAGAGCAGATCATTGTCATCAGTTCTACATAATGAAATGCCACGCACAAGAAAGCGCCCATTATCCAAGAGTGAGAGAGATATTTGCAATACTAAAGAAAAGAGAAATAAATGAATTTGAAAAATGTTGAAAATTTACAACCTGAACTGGAAGACAAAAGAGAAGTATCAGGAGGTCGGCTGTGGACATGCTAGCCAGTAGTATGTTGGTGAAGCTGCGCATCTTGCGATATCTTATGACTACGGTAATGACAAGACTGTTGCCAATTGCACCCAATATCAATACCAGAGCATACCAAATACCCAACGGAAGGGCATCGTGTACAAGTGCAATGGATGTCGCTTCTGGATAATCACAATCGCAAAGTTCATTGTACCAATAAGCAGGATCTGAGCAGTTGCATTGAGAAGAGTTGGTAATTTCAAGTTGATCATAATCAGCATCCGCAACAACTAAACAAGCCATAGTTCTTTGTGTGTGTGTGTGTGTGTGTGTGTGCTTCTCAAACAATTTGCCGTGTTCTTTTCTTAATAGATTATTGTAAAAGAACAGAGAAGGATGTGGCTAGAAAGAAGCAAATCCACCAGTAAATTATAATTGACATCAGGCGTGAATGTGACGCGTGTGCTGACTGGCTAATTCGAATGGCAATTTCCTACTTGTCCATCACACAGGGCTGACGATTGCTAACCTTGCATGAAGCTTTCCTCCGTTTCAAATAGTAAGCTGCTGTGGCCAATTAATATGAGACCGTTTAGCCAATTCTGAAAAGTTGATCAATTAAAAGTGGATTTTCCATTTTTGAAAACGTCGCGGATCAATATGCACAGATAGAACTGCTTATTCATTCGAAATTACCGTCCACGTTGAAAATCATAAATCAAATACTGAAAATGCACAATAAATTTTGCCATATTTTAGGTTTTTAATTTTTTAAAAAATAAAAAAAATATATTTGAAAAGAAAGTTCTCACTTGTTTTGGATGAAATAATTTATTCAATTAAAATCCAGTGATCAACAATATCGACGAGTATAAATTAGTGAAGAAATAAAGATGCGGATGAAATAATAAATAATACAACACAAAAAGCTTTTGTAGATATTATCAGCTAAATCATTGATATCACTGAAGAAAAGAATATATTTCCGTTGTGCATCATTCAACGATGCTACAGTATGGCAAAAAAACTGGTTTAAAAATTTATGAAAAAATCTCTTTTCCAGTCAAAACAATCTTTGTTGATATTTTGTCTAATTTTTAATTTGATTTACTCTAGTGTCGATGCAAATTTGTTCAACATTCAGCAATAGATTTTATAGTTATCATGAAAACCGACTGCTTGAACTTATTCTTGTCACGTTATGCTTGATGCATCGTATTGTGAAAAAATTGAATTACCAACCAACGCCACATCGAACCAACATCATCACAATTCTGCCAAGTAAGTGTTATCAAATTTGACGTTTATTTGTGAAATTTTTTTTTCTTCATTGCACAAAAAAGCTACTTTCACTCAACGATGATGGTTTTTCTTTTAAATTAATTTTTCATTAATAAATTAATTTGTCATTTATGATTTATGATTTGTGTTCACATATTTGTAGTTGTACTTCAAACGGTAATATTTGTCGAGTGTTTAATTGCTCTTCCAATTCTCTCTCTCTCTCTCTCTGTGTGTGTGTGTGACTTTTTGCTCAGAAATATCCACTTTAATAAGAATTTTAATAAGCAATTTTAATAATCTTTCCCGAGAGTAAATTAACAATAACGACAGCAGTTGAAATGTTTCAAATAGCTATTCTTCAACTGTATGAGTGGAGTGAGTAAATTTAAAAGAAAACCAAATTATCCACAATAGCTTGCATAACTTATTGATAAACCGTGAAAAGTGCATTCTACATTTCAACTCAACTTAGTTAATTGGAAATACAAGATTTTTTTTCGATTGAACTTTATTATCTTAATGGAATGCAATGGAAAAATGAAAATAATAACTGAAAAAAGAAGTAGAATATTATTCATCACTGCTGAACATGCTAGATTTACTATTAGAAATAATTTTGAATTTTTCAAATGTGCATCGGCAGAATAAGAACAATAAAGCTTTTGTTATATATTTTTTTTTGGAAAACATATGAATATGAAAATTTAGTGTATAATATTATTGAATGTAATATTATAAATGAAAAGTTACTTGTGGATGTAATTCATTTTTGTTGAACAATCTTGAAACATGAAAGAAAAAGAAGAAAACCAGCAAACTGACTGTAATTATTTTGCTATATTTAATGAAAAACAACTCGAATGTTCATCCGCATCTAAGCAGTGCTTTTCAACTGGTGAAATTTCATTTCAATCAGCATGAGCACTGACTTCAACAAACGGAAATATGAAAAGCTAAAAAATTTTTTCTTCTTAGCTTGATTAATAAATGTCTCAAATGAATATTGATGTGTGATGAAGTAAATAGCAGCTTAGGGATGCAAATCGATTTTGGGATCTCTAGCAAAGCATGCCATACCAATGACAAGGTTGGATAGCACGTATGTACATATGGAAAATATCTCGCTATTGGAATGTTTTACAGTCACTGTAATTGTAAGTATATGCTTGAGAAATGAGAATTTATTTTTTAAATTGTGCAAACAAGAAACAACACTTTGTTCCATGATGAATATACATGGCATTGGATGCATTGAATTCATGTTTCAAAAATTTATATTTTAATTTCAAAAATCATTTATTAATTTAATCGAATAACCACGTTCCACATTTCAAATGACATAGTTACTGATTACAACATGATGAAACTGAATTATTCACATACTGTAACATATTTATATACCAACTGAATTATTGAATCAACAAAATGATAACTATTTATTACATTTTGCTCATTTCTTTTTCATTAATTATACAAAACAAAGCACAATACTTTGATAATAATGGAATTTATTATTTTCTTCTAAATGAATATGCATGTGAAAGTTGAAAATTGTATTCATCACTTTTAATTGACTAAATTTTGAAATTTGAACAATTATTGAATTATAAATTTTTCATGAAAGCATTGTTTGGTAAGTAAAAATTTTTCAATCGAAGCAAATGATAAAAGATTTCAATATTTGGAAAAGATTAATAAAAGATTATGATGTTGCAGGAAAAAATAAATTTCATTTTATTAGTTAATTTTTAGTACAATCAAAATAGTGTAGTTGGATTTTTTTTTCTTCTTCTTCTTCTTTATTGACAGCATAAATGCTTTCAATATCACTAGTAAGTGGAAATTGTTGAAACTGTTGTGTAGAAAGTCAATTACGCTTGCTTTTGCATGAATAAGCATTAGCATCTTTTGAAACTTTGAAAATGATAAAGTCACAATAGCAGCTTTAATGTTTAATGAATGCGACTGTTTAATGTACAAAGTAAAACTTTGAGTTTGGACAAAACCCTGATCCGAAATATCCAAACACTGCACAACTGTATACTGTGATGTTGATTTTACTTTATTCAAATTTATGAGATGAGAAAAGCTGAGAAACTGCGACGTGTTCAACCGTTTCAACTGATTCTGCTTACAATTTAATTACTTGATCACATTGAAATCAAAAATTCACTTTTAATAATAATAATAATATTTATTATTATTTGTATTAAAAATGCGCTTCAAGTTTCTACGATTAGTTTCAAATTGCTCCTCCATTAATTCAACCAATTCATTTCTTCAGAACATACATTGCTATTATTCAGTGTATTCATATTTGTTTTGTTTTTATTATTTTTTTTGAATAATTGTATTCAAAAAAATGAAATATTCTATTTGTTGAACAACAAAAGTTCGCCAACGTGTATTATTCAATCAATTACTGTAATTGAATGCCATGAAATTGTTTGTTCATTAGTGAAAAATTATTACCATGCATTTGCATATCATTGAAGATTTCATTAACAATAAAGGATAAAAATGGAAAATGAATAAAACATTTTTCAATATAATGTAGTTTATTTGTTTGTATTTGCTTTGTTAGTCAATTTTTTTAAAAAAAATACAAACTCTTTTTTTTTTCATTAACAATAAATCAAATGAGATGAGTGAATAGTTGAATAATAATGCATCAAAGTGAAATCATCATTTTCATCTTTGTATTTGTTGATTTGTAATAATTAATGAAGAGAATATTTAAAGGTAGTTTTAAGCTGCATTGGATTTGAATGATAAAATGAACAAAGGTGGCATGTGCACTGTATAGAACGAAGCAGATTTTAATTTCATCTGATTATACCCTACGTCAGTCAGTATGATGTTGAAGATCATTATTTTTCTATTAATTAACGATCAAATTATTTATGTACTCTTTTTATCAAACGACATCCAAACACACACACACACACACAGAAAGAGCGATAAGCCTGCAAGCGTAATTTATCATTATGCTAATAATTTCACCTCTCATCATTTATGCAAACTGTGAAGCTAGAAATAGCATTTTGATATCAAGTTTATTGCAATTTCACCTTCATATTCGACCTTTCAGTCGCCCACGCTTTGCTACGAAGTGAAGCAATTTTAATTTTTAAAATTATTGACTTTTGATGGAATAAAAAAAATAATAATAAATTTCATTCGCCTTGCTGTGCGCTTTCAACAATGTCAAGGTAGTAAGTATATTTTTCTTTTCTTTTTTTTTAAATTACAATTTATCGACTATGAGATAAATATTTAAACAAAAAACTCAAAGGGGCATGCTAATTTATTACAGCATTGTAAAAGATTTCTTATTTTTGAAAATAAGAAAATTTACATATAAATGTTGTGGTTTTTTTTGTTGTGAATCAAAATTGAGAACCAATAATTTCAAGCAGCCATTGCGTGAAAGCATGCTCACTTTCATCAAGTACATTCTCTTGCATATTCATCAAGTGCTTGTTTCCTGGAGCAAATAAATCACGCGCATTTTTACAAATCATAATACACATAATAATAATCACATAATACAATACATTTTCTTTCTTTGACTCTTTTTTTCAGTATAAAAGCTGTGCACTGATTTTGTTTTTTATTCTATTTTTTATTTCAATAATGCAATAATAATCTGGTGTTTGAAATGCTTCTACTGCTTAAAACACTTTCTGCCATTTCCTACTTGAATCATCATCAAATTGTTGTTTACACTAATGCGAATTATTCAAATTTTCAATTTATTTGATTTTTGTTCATAAATTTGCATGTCCATTTGTGCTCTTAAATTTCAGTTCAACAACAAAATTATCCAAAAGCTAAATAGCTAGAGGAAACAAAAAAAGAAAAAGAAAACATACAAGATCAATAGCAAGTAAAATTATTTTCGCTGATAAACACAAGCTGTAAGTTATAGAAAATCAATAAAAGTTATACATCTATTTTATATTCCAATTTATCTATCAATTCAAATTTTCTTTTTCTTCTTTTTTCTTATGAAAATTTAAAAAAAAAACTATTTTTTCCAACCTGTATAATAATATTTGAAAGTAAACTCTTTTGTCAAGCTCATTCGAATCATCAATTGTATTTATAAAATATTTTTCATGTAAAGTTTTTATAATCATGACAAAATTGACGTTTGCATGAATAATTTATTTCATATTTGGCATCTGCTTTGAAATTTGTATCATTTCATCAAAACGAACAGATATTCTGATAAAATAGATTGATTAATCGACAACTCATGGAAAACATGATTAAAATAAGCTTATTAATTTAGCCATTGCATTTCTCAGTAAACATTATAATAGGCATAATCAAAAGTAGGTAGTTTGGTTTTGAAGAAATTTTAAAATATTTAATCGAGCAAAAATTATTCATCATAAGCATAATCTTATGAGCAATTATTAATACAGTATCCAAATGGTTTATTTCAAATTTAGACAAAATTCATTTGAATAAAATAATAAAATACAGTTGTAAATATTGTTTTGCTTTACTTGCTTGAAATATTGCTTCATCTTGAATCATCTATCAAAACTAGGCTCAATTTAACAATAGCCCTCTACACTATTACGCGTAATATTTTTTTATTTGACATTTAACATTTGACAATCACTCAATCATAAAGAAACAGAAGACTCATTCTGTTAAATAGAATTTGAATAAATGTGATCACATTTATGATAATCAATCAGTTGGCTAATGATAAAGCTGAAATGGCAATGGCTTTTCAATTTCCATTGCATTTATGTTTGAAGTTGAATAAATCATCTTCTCCTTATCTGTCTTAAAGTCTCTTCTGAATCAGTATTGTTCAGCTGTGAAAAGCAGAAATCAAAATACAATAGAAATATCATTAAAAAAAATTTACTTTAATTTTGTTATAAATTTGATATTTAAAAAAATGTGCATTAAAATTCCAATATAAACCATGTATTCTTAGATACAAAATGATTTCTGTTAACAGAAGCAAATGCACACAGAATTAGTATTTTATATTAAAATTCATTACTAATTCTTATGTAAATGGTCAAACTTGAACTGATTGTAAACATGATAAAATTATTTTTTAATTTGGAATGAAACAATGCACAATTATTAATATTTATTAATCACGATATTTAGCTTATTATCAATTTTGCTTTCCATATGGGATAAAAATTTCTGTCACGCACAAACACTGACAGTAGGATTTCCAAATAAGACTTGCCCTAACAACATGCTCCACAGTCAGAGGATTAATTTATAATTCATCTCAAAACTTAACATAGCTTTTACCTGATTTTCGGTTGAAATTATTGTGCCAACCTTTTACATACAATGATGGCATCCAGTGTATTTATGCAATGGCAATCGTTCATCGGTGGGTTTCAATTGTTGCATGATGTACTTGAAATAAAGCTAAAACACTGCATGTAGTGACCGCTTCTAGCGGCTGATAGTCTCTGATATTTTAATGAATAAATCAGAAAAAGAACCAATGAAAATTTTGAACCAATCGGAAAACGCAGCCAAAAATTTGTCTCATTTGGGAATTTCCAATTGTTAAAAGTATTATTGTAAATTAATTAATCTTCACCGAATCTGAGTTAATTTCATCAATAGTTGGAAGCATTTGTAACAAGCTCACATTATTCGTTTTCACGTTGTTTTCGTTTTATTTAGTTATAAATTATGGTTGTTCACATTACTTTTATAATTAGATCAGATTCAAAATTTCATTTTGTAACTTTTATATTTTTCTTATTCTACAAAATTCCAGAAGATCAAACCAAGCAACTGAACACAATCCGGATGAGAACAAGAATTATGGCAAGATTGCAAGGGTCTGTCGACAGCATATAGCACTACAATGCTGAAACCAGCAGAAAATTATAAAAAAAAACACATTCTACAGTACAGATGTGCGACTATTGTTCAGTGGGTTAAGAGCCAAGAAACGTTGACAAGAACGAGAGGCCAGAAAAAAGGATGCAAGTATGAAAACAAAGTATGAGTACAATTAAACACCAATTTTGAACATTGCAAAAATTTTTAATTTATTGAAACCTATTAATCAAATTTTAAGTCACAGAAAGTTTATAAATCATACGCTTCATCATCGTGACATGAATGACAAAGCTGTGCTTCAAGTTTTAATTAACAATTAAAATAGAGAACTTTAATTAATTAAACTTATGAATTGATTAAACTTTAATTGATTATAAAACATGATAATTTAAAAAATCCATTAACATAATTTGTCTAATTGAAAAATATCTAATTTTTTGAATACTGATTTTAACTTCTAAATTTGTCTTCATCAATACATAGCACGAATTTCATCTAGTTGCTTCTTAATGAAATAGTAAAAATATTTTTGTCAACTTTGCCACTTGATAGTAAAAAATATTCGGTAACATAGATACTGTAATTTTGATAGTATGATTCAAGTATGACGAGCTGCTTTTTATTTTTGTTTTTTATTCTTATTTTTTTTTACTAACTATTCTTCTTTGTCCACTACGAAACAAGTACTTGTACAGTTGTGCATGCACGTTTACATTTTGCATAAATTTTATAACGTCACAATTAAAATAATTGCTTAATAATTTTTATTGTAGTTCTTCATAGTGAAAACATTATTATTAAAGACTTCAGAAATGAAAAAAACTTTTATAAAGCTCAAATTTTTTTTGAATTTTGTTTCTCAAATTTTTAATAAAGTAAATTTATTTTTTAATTTGTTCATTTGAAAATATTAAACAGTATGCACAATTAAAAATTGTTTCAGTTTACACTTGCTTTTTTTAAAATTATACTGTAAGTTAGCGTTGTTTTCCTTGTGATCTTTAAGCTGTAATTCGTAAGTGTAAAAAATCTTTCTGTTAACTTAAACTTTATTTAGTTTAAGAGTTTCATCAATTTTTAACTTTGAAATAATGACAATCTTCTGATAGATGAACTTTTTCAGAAAACTTTGCTGAATTTTCTGTACGCATTTCCTTGTCGTGAATTTTGCTATCCATGCTTAAATATTAAATACAGTGTTCAATTGTAAATGTTACTTTTATGTTTTGAAAATTTAGTGTTTTTTTTTATTAATAATTAGATTGAATTTCGTCTGAAAGTCATTTTCGAAATATTCAGGTGTAAATGTCTGTTGATGATTGTGGCACATTTTCAGTCTGTGCTATTGTTTTTTTTTTATTTGTGAATTTTATTTTTATGTAATTACTATTTTTGTATTTTAACTTATGAAACTATCTTCAAATTATTTTTTCTAAACGAAGTTACGAGGCTCTAGGTTTTCTTTTTCAAATACTTGGTTCATACTTTTCATTGTATAATGACCTTTAGCGATAAAGTGGGATGTAATGTTTGATTGAATTATTTTGTTAAAATTTAGTTTCTTATCATTTAGTTCAATTTAATTTGTGTTTAAAATGTATACTTTTAGAAATTGTCATTGTGATCTATCAGCCAAAATGATGATGTTTCGAAAGTTAGTGAAAACGGACATTTCTAATGGGCAGGAGAAACATCCAGTTCCTGCTTATAATAGATATGGAACAAATCCACCGGATCTAGAAAATTTTGTTTACTCCAGAAGTCGAAAAATTGAGCCTAAATTGCCTTTGTATACTTGGGGAAAACTACAAGGATGCAAATGTAAAAATGGTTGTTCGGCAAAGTCTCGGTGTTCTTGCATTTTGCAGAATATGGTGAAGAAGCCAGCCATCGGGTTGGACTGGCGTTTGAGAAGTGGTTATTTCCAAAAGGGGCTAAAGGTACGAGATTTTAATATCAGAGAGTGCGGCCCATCGTGTGCGTGCGACAGCACATGCCCTAATAAGCAGTCACAAAATCTCACACCAAATAAATTTTACGTAGAAATGACTGCTGCGAAAGGTTGGGGCTTGTTTGCTGATTCCTATCTTATGCCACGAACATTTATCTGCGAATATGCCGGTGTGCTCAGAATCCACGATTCTGAAGAAAATGCACCGAACAACCCTTACTGCATGCAGGTGATAAGCAAAACGGAAGGCACGCACGGTATCTTCGTCGATAGTCTGAATTTTGGGAATATTTCGCGCTTCATTAATCACTCTTGCGCTCCAAATGCTTTCGCAGCTCCGGTGCGGGTTGAATACGAAGATCTTAAATTGGCTCGAACATGCATTTTTGCTTTAAGACCCATTCAACGGGATACTGAAATAACAATAGACTATTCTTATACATTTTGGAACACGAAGAATGCACCATTGCCATGTATGTGCAAATCGCCCTTTTGTCGTTATTCTTCTGATCCGTATCCTCTACTTCCACCGTTGGCTCCACTTGATCAGAACACCCCGGAATTACCACCATCGCCACCACCACTACCACCAGCAGCGGTGCAACAAAGTTTGTCGACACATGAAGAGCCGATGGAAGAAGAAAGTTAAAGTGAAATGCTTGAATTGATACAATATTGAAATTGGAAATAAACTGAGCTATATAAATTGAACTCTGTATAACTTTACGATAAGATCTTTTTTTTTTATAAAACCCTTGAAAGTAATATTGTTTGCATACGTCAGAATTATAAATACGTCAATAATGTTTTCAATGTATTACAGTCTAAGTACACTTGAAACTGAATTTTTGATAAACAGTTTTTATCCTACAATAATAGGTGTTAAATAATTAAATCTTGAAACTTTGTTAAAATAATTCTGACAGCCAATTTCCACAATTATAACAGTATATTTTAATTAATTAACAACCGTTAAGCCCTTGTACATCATCATCAACATTATTTAATTCAGTTTGAAAGTAAAGCTGCTTTTTTTTTAGTTTTACCATGCTATTAAAAGCATGAAACGCAGATTTAAAAGGCTGCTAATTTCTTTTTTGATTTTAATATAAGATTACTTTTGAAATACATCTGTAGAATACTGTAAATATAAAGATAAAACGGTACAAATTTTAGTAAATTTATATATTCTTATGTATCTATTATGTTTGAACATGTATATTTGCAAAACCTTTAATAAACTGATGCATGCATGTATTCAACATGATTTCAGCTTTCCTGAACAACATGGAAAATATTCATTATTTTCACATCACTTTTACAGTTTTCCAAATATTTGAAACCCATATTGTTCGATTAATTGAATGAACATCTATTCTGTATACTTCTCTTTCATGTGCGGTCTAATTTATATTTAAAACATAATATATTAAAAAAATATATATGAATATCAATTCTTCCAGTTTATTTGAATAATTATATGATTATTGATCAGTTGTGCAATTGGCCAAATCCATTAAAATACTTTGCTTGCATTTCAAAGTTCTGCACAGATAAATGAAATTTAATTAGCATGTATTAAAGGCATACTTTTCATTGACAACAAAAATTATACTGTAAAAATGTATTTCCCATTTTGATAATCAGGCAAACGTTCGGTAATTTGGGAATGTTGATGCATTTTACTACGAGGAGATGTTGAATTTGTAATGAAGACTTTTGCAATAGAGAGATAAATTTCACACATCAAATATGGTATTTTTTATTTTAAACCATTAGCTACTGCACTGTGTTTTTACCACGTGTGCGGATTGTTCAGCATACTAGCCTCCAATGGCATCTACTAAGCTGACGTCAACGCAACTGTTTTTTTCTTATTTTAATAAAGTTGGCCGTAAATTTGTCGGAAATGATGAACTGTTATGCTCAGTTTATGCTTATCAAAGACGACTATGCTTTACCCAAATTAAGTATCAACTCACTCACATTGAAGTTGATCAAATGTTGAGAAGAAATGAATTCGCAAATACGCTGAATGGTTAAGTAAATTTTTTCGTTTTACATACTTATTTATTGTAAAACTTTTGTTTTTTGAGTTTTTCACTTGGAATTAATGATATGTAAATATTATTTTTTGATTTGAGCATAATTTTTGTTATAGCAAGTTTTGGTTTATTTAAATAAGAAAGAATTGTTATGAACTTTTGAGTTGTGATTATTCAGTGGTAGAATGTAATTTTTAACATTTCAACAATTTTAATCATGTCAAGATGAATAATATTACAGATTCAGTGATTTAATTGGTAATTCATTACAATTTATTATCATTCCCATACATAAATGTTGACTGTAATGTTGCTTTCATAAAATGCAAATTGTTGCATTCAAGTGATTGCTTCATTTCTGTATTTCTGCATTTAAATGTTTTCCATTTCGATCCCATTTTATAATCTGTGAATTCAACAGCTGTTGTTGTTTTTTTTCTAATTTTTGTTTCATTGTTAGTAATATTTTAGATTTTATAATTGGCTATCATTGTAATCAGTTAGTTGCGAATGCTCCTTGTGAAGATCATCGATCTGAAGGATATTTTCAGCTTGACAATTCATATTTTTTCGGAAGTTTGTTTATTTGTTGTTTTGATATTGATACTTTATTAATTATAATTTGTTTATTTTAGTTTTCGACGGTCATGCCGGTACTCATTGTGCTCGAACTGTGGCCAGTCGACTTTACGATTACATGGCGTTGCCATTGTTACCGGAAAAGTTGATCCGCGAAGTTTCCCAGGGTTTTCATTTGCCTTTAGTGAAAATGCTCAACACCAGTTCAAATTATGTATTGTCAGCAGATTTGAAAGATTTGCATGCAAAACATCTGCGTGCCTTTAGTTTGAAATGTTTGCAAAAAAGAGATTCTTTAAGGTAATTTTTATTTTTTTCATTTTAAAATATTTAAATTCATTAAAGCTTAAGTTGAAAGTTGTATTTTTATTTTTTAATAAATGTTTTTAATGAAAATTCTTTTCATTAAAAATTTCATTAAAAATATTGACAATGGTATATGCACCAGATCTATTCATTACAATATACTTGAAATGCAAGTTTGAATTATTTATTGGTTTACGATGTTGATATTATTTATATTAGGGATTGAAGAAAAATAAAAAAAATTGTTTTTTTTTTCATTTCATAGAATGAGTTTAAAATTGAAAGAAGTTTTATTAAATTCTATAACAGAAGTGATATTTATTATATTGGATTACATTTTACTGTTCTTATTTAGTATTAAACACAAATGGATTTGTTCAAATTATTCTTTTGAAAATGTCGAATTTTTTATCGAAAAATTATATAAGTAATGATTGATTGAGAAAAAAAGACGAAAATGTTTTATGAAGAAAAAAAATAGTCAATCGTATCGTTTTGCAGAAATGTGAGGCAAGCGTTCAAGTGGGCATTCAAAGCGTTGGACAATGATTTGTGCGAAGAAGCTATGCAAATGCATTCAGGAAGTCCTGATTTAAGCGCACTGCGCCGCGTGTTGGCTGGTTCTTGTGCTTGTGTGGCCTATGTGAAAGGTCAGGATATGTACATTGCCCAAGTTGGCGACAGTGGAGCCGTTTTGGGAGTCAGTGCAGATGAAGCACATTGGACTGCGAGAAAGTTGAACAAAGATCATACGGCCGACAATCAGAAGGAGGTGAATCGCATTCGATCCGAACATCCGCCAGGGGAAGCGTTGACAGTGTTGCGATGTGAGCGGCTTCTTGGTGAGCTGTATCCTCTGCGAGCTTTCGGTGATGTCAGGTAGAGATTATTTGATTTCAACAATTTCAGATTGCAATAAGCAAAGTTGTTGGATTCTCTTTGTCTTCTAATAAGATAATGTGGATCGGTGTGCAATAAAAAATAATTCATCAATTGTATAATGATATTAATTGTTATGATTTTTTATAAACGAAAAATCACAATTTAGATATAAATGGCCATTGAAACAGCAGAAGGCAATCATTGAACCGTACATTAAGTTGAGACGTCCACCGATGAATTACTTGACGCCTCCATATTTAACCTGCGAACCGTCCGTTTATTATTATCGCCTTACGGAAGATGATAAATTTTTAATATTAGCTTCAGATGGTCTCTGGGAAATGATTGTACCCGAAGCAGCGGTGCGATTTGTCGCCAATCACGCCATTGGTGTAGAAACATTAACCCCGTACCAGCGACTGCCTAATGCTACACTGAAACAAGTATATCAATCAGTTGTTGGAAAGTGAAAAAATATATATATTTATGCAAATTGACGATTATTGTTGATTTATTGTATATATATAATATATATATTGTTTTGTCCTGAAGATATTGGAAGATTTGCGAGATCGAAAACGGAGAGAATCGAAACGTCCGGTGGATGTGAACAGTGCCACGCATTTGATTCGTCATGCATTGACCAACGATGTTAGCGATGAAAATGTCTATGCAGCACTGTCGGCTACGCTGAGTATACCGGAATGCGCTGCAAGGGCATATCGTGATGATATTACCGTCACCGTTGTCTACTTTCATCAAATACAGATGAAACATCACGTGTGAAATAAGTATGAATAAATCTCATTCTAATTTACTACTTCATTTATATCATCATAATGAATAAGGGTTGAATAATAATAATAATAATAATAATAATAGCACAGTTTGTGGAGTTGGTGTAATTGTTCAATTTTGAAGCAATTTCACATCTATCGCTTATCAATTAATTCTACAGATACAATGCAATGATGTTGTTGTTGTTGTTGTCGATGATTATTTTCAATGTCATTGTCTATGCGAAGCTTTGTCGCATAAATATTTCAATGCAATCATTGCAACAGCGTTCAATTGGTTGCTTGTTTGCTTACTTTGCACTTTTCCACGCAATGTTATTTCCCCTTTCACCGCTAGCTTAGCCAATAATTGCTTGGTTTTTTTTCTTCTGTTTGCCAACATTGGCAGCATGCAGGTTGGGATTTCAATCAATTTTCATCATTGCATCCATCAACGGCAAGCACAATTGGATACAGCCCTTTCAAACAGAGTGGCTGGTAGTTTTGTGCGTTTAAATTTAAATTTTTTTATTTTTATTTGCTCACTCGTGAAAATATAAGCAGCCTGAACGACGAACACACATACAGTTGGTTGGTTGTTTGATGAAAATGAGCAACGGCAATTATGCATTGAAGTTTCGAGCTTGGTTCGCGTTTTCTGATGCGCACATTTTATTCGGTTTTAATTTTATTCACTTTTTCTCTAATTATTATTGTTCGTTGAATTTCAATTTGCACGCGTATTTTATGTTAATTTAAAATGTCGATAGAAGCTGGTAAAAACAATTTTTATGCATTGTTACATTAAAAAGTATTTAATTCTATTAAAAAATTGTTTTTTTTTTCATATAAATTTTAAAAAAATGACATTTATTAAATACAATAACTGTGTAATATTTTTGAAGTATTAGTTTCTCTTTAAATTCAGGTCGATTAATAATAATAATTGTTGTTGTATATTTGAATTTTAATTGAACTTTTATTTATTCGAAAAGATCGATTAGTCATCGTTCACTATTGAATTGAACAACAAGAAACATTTGAACAATTGTTTATTGTTAGCTGCTTGCATTGGAAAAGTTGTAAATTGTTATATATGTATGTATATATATATATATATATGTTTTAAAGAAAAGTGCTGT
The DNA here is from genome assembly GCA_001447755.1 of Trichinella papuae. Taxonomy (NCBI): domain Eukaryota; kingdom Metazoa; phylum Nematoda; class Enoplea; order Trichinellida; family Trichinellidae; genus Trichinella; species Trichinella papuae. The sequence goes on along the minus strand of JYDO01000021.1, from coordinate 98,060 downwards.
TGGCTTTTTTAATGCATGAATTGTTGTCGATCAACTGATTCCATTTCCTTGTTAGCTGGTGACGTGTTGTGTTTATTTATTTATTTTTTTTTAATGGAAATATTTTCTCCACACAAGTGATGTCAAGTTTTCAGTTGAAATTTACATATTGATCAATTGAGGCAAACGGATTTTGATGCAATATTGTTCTTTGCAAAACAAGATGAAGAAAAAAAGATTTGCAAATATTGTTTGTTGGTGAATTTTTGGTATTTTTTTTTAACATGAGTTTTTTGCTATCAATTCTGAAACAAGTGGTAAAGTTTTTGACAAATGTGGTTCGGCAAACATGTGAAGCATTTAGCTGAATGTGATTTGTTAGCGGGTGTGGGTTTTTGATATGTGAAATGTGATTGTTGTCATTGGTTGATCTCAATTGTGGGAGTGAGTATTTGAATAATTTTAATATTGAATACTCTGTCATTGAAGGGGACAGATACAGCACTTGATTATGGCGTCGTTGTTGGATTTTTATTCTTTGAACGTACACTCGTTGCGTTTGTATCGTCACAAATGTGCTCCTCTCAATCCGGTGCATTGGAAAGAATGTTGGCTGCTGTTGCAAAAGGACGGTACACTGCTGTGGTATAATGATAAGCAATTTTCCGCCATCAAGGGTCAGGTGAATCTGCTGCGCTCAACTGAGCTGCATTTTGGCGAACAAGCGTGGAACCAGCCCGGTCTACATCCGCCGAAAATGTTCACCTCTCACCAGGACCAATTTTGCTATTTTGCTCTGGTCGACAATGGTCACCGTGGTGCTCTTGGTCGTCTGGAACAATGGTTTGTTGCCAAGCATCGACTGGATTTGGTCGCTTTCATGTGTGCAATAGCTAGAGTTTTCAAAGTGGGCACGGAATTTTACATCTTTGTCAATTCGTCGTTGATTTCAAGCACAAGATCTACATCCGACAGATTCAACCCTGCCAGTTGCTGTTTCAGTGCATCATCGTACGACGACGATCCGATATTTAATCCATGCAAATTAGACTCTGGCGACATGTACAAGCAATTGAAGAGCATTGTTGAATGTAAAGCAGAACAACGAACTGCCAACAAGCCCACTGATGTCAGCAGTTCTCTGAATGGCAAAGGAAATTGCTCGGTTGGCTTCAACACCACCACAGCACACAGGCTTGACAACCAACCTGCCATCACTTGTGAAGAAGATGTAGACGTGATTGATCTTAAATTTTGATCATTCATTTCACCATTATTTGTTGTTCATTTTTTGGGATCCGGGTTCATTTCCTTCAATTTAACGCACATTGCCTCTGTTTTTTTGCTTGATGTGATTGTATCACAGCAACACTTGATCTGAATTTTTGACTCTTTGACTTGATTCGCTTATTTCTTGCTTGTTTTTGATATAAATAAATCAAGGAAATAAGTAACAACGGAAAAAGGAAGCTTCTTCACACTGAGCTCTTTCTGATGATAATAATAACAAGAAGCAGATGATGAAGATGAAGATGAAGATGAAGAAATGCATGCTCATTTGCCAGCAAATACCAGCGGTTTGTGAATTTTCATTTCCTGTGTTGATTATCAATTTCTTGCTTGGAGAGTAATGAATGAATCGTATGGAAAGTGAAAAAAAAAGATTGATCAACCCACTGCGGCTTTTTTCATACTCAAACTGTTAACCGTTGCATAATTGTATCTGCATCTGTTATAATATGTCGTGGTTGTTGTTCTTTTTGCATTATTGAACACGATGACGCGATGAGAAATCATTTGAATCAAGCATCATGAAAACATGAAGAACAATCAATTTACAGTGCAGGTAATTATTCACATTTATGAAATATCATGTAAAAAAATATGAATGATTATTGTTTTCTTTTATTTAAATGCTTGTTCTGTAATAAGCAATAATCATGTGATGATTTATTTTTTGAAAATTTTGATATTTGATTTTCAGGTTAGGGAAGTTTGTTCAAAAATGAATATATACAGTTAACATTCTTTCAAAATAGGTTACTGTGCAACATTCTGAACATCCATTTCTCAGTTATGCTTGTAAAATTCTTGCTTTGAACAGCTTTATGACTGATATTTATTATTATTATTATTATTTATCACATTTATGTAGTTTTTTTTAATAACTGTTGTTTTATGACACTGAAATAATTGCAGTTTTGTGCGATGGAAAAGCGAATTGATTCGCTTCAATGTCTCATTATTATTATTATTATTTGGTTTTTTTGCAATGTTTAATTCGCAATCTGCTGTGAGGAAAGAAAAAATTAATTTTTAAGTATTTTCTTGAATCAAAAATTTTATTACAATAATCTTTTTTTCAAAATTACTTTTCACACTTACCATTTTCAACATTCTCATGTTGTTCATTATCATTATTGTCAGAAGAGTTTTTATTAAGCCGTATGCATTTTTATTCACTTGTTAATCCATAATTTGATCACAATAACAAGAAAGTTAATTTTTTTAAATTTTCTCACAATGATTTACTAATCATCACAGTGCAATTGTGAAATATGGAAATCTTGACAACTTTTGACAAACCACTACTGAATAATGATCATAAAATGAAAAGGTAAAAAGATTGATTATTATTCTACTTTATTCATTTTTTGTGCAATATTTTAAAATAATTTATAACAATATTTTTCATTTAATGAACATAAAATTGAAATTGAAATTTGTTATTACCTTATTTGTTGAAAATGGAGAATTTGAGATTTTAATTTTTTCGGCAATTGCAAAATTCTACAAAAGCATGGCAATTTCAAGCTTTTTCTAATAATTTACCAAATTGCAGAATCCAGTAAAGGAAAAGTTTCAAAAACCTTCAACAAAAAGTTGTTTTTAAGCATTTTAAAATGGTAAAAGAAATTTATTCATTTGACATTCATCAACATGCCATCAATTGTTTTTTCAATCAACGTCCAATTTGGAAATGACAATTTTTTTATATCATTTTTTATTTTTATATTAAATTGTTTATTGAAAAAAAAAGTATGAATATCTACATGAACAAATATGGTTGTGGTGTGGTTATGGTGGTCAGTTGCATTTATTGCGTGCTAATAAAATGAAGCATAATGATGACAATGATGAAATTCAGTTGGAAAACAATTTCTGACGCAAAATCATCTTCTTGGTAAACATAAATGAAAATTTACCAGGAATTTACCAGCTTGTCAAATGTTGTTTTCATGCATGCCTCTTCCTGGTGTTGATTATTGGCTAAAGTGACAAAAGTGTGCATATTCAAGTGATACGCTATTTTTGTTGTTTACTACTACTACCAACAAGAAGCAAGATAAAAAATATTGGGTCATATGGTGTAACAACCATCATTTGTACATTTTTCTTCCTTTTCAAATGTTAAGGTTACTAAACTGGGTCTAACAAACTGAGATATTATTCCCACGGTAGACTTTTTCTTTAACAAAAGGTGAATGGAATAAAAAGAAGAGGAAATTTACATTTTTCCCAAGCTTTGCTAGCTTTCTGATTGTAAGCCAAGTCAAACAACACGCAGCATCTGAATGAAATTGTAAAATGTACAACAGTTTCTGCGAATCAAAAAACCATGTTGAAAGAAGTGAATTTTACTTCGATTGAAAAAAAATGACTGAACATTAAAAGCTTAGATTGTTCATTCTTTTGTATTCATTAAATATTTTTTTTAAAGTATTTCACTAGAGCTATTCAAATTACTATATATATATATATATATATATATATATATGTGAAAAGTTACCTGGCTGTTGCACATTCTCATATGTATTGTTTAAATTGAAACAAAAAGTATGCAACGTTATCTCATGCAGATTGTACATATAGTTTTATTGTTACTCATTTTTTTCCCATTCATTTGCATATAATGCATTCGTTCATTCATTCATTCATTGATATTTCTTGCATTTTTTAAAATTTATTAACAATTTCTATCTTGTATTATATTGTACAACTTTTACAAACGTAATTTATTTGCAGCTAAATTGTAAAACACAAAAAAGATTGCACTGTTGTATTCATTCTGTTGGCACGTGTTTCTCACACTTCAAACAAACTCTGACAGATGCATTTATTGATTTCATATGAAAATGAAAAAAATTGTTTATTTTAATTGTCTGCTGTCAGTTGGAAAAAGTGATGAAATAATTTATTGTAAAGATAAAACTTAAAATCTGGGCTGTACATCACTGAATTCACTACTGAACTTATTTGACAACTGTAACATAATGATTCATCTTGTTGGAGATTCATGATTTGCTTGTTGTTTATCAAATTCTTTTTCATAAAATGAGAAAGAATTTGTTTATTCCGCACAATTTCACAAATATGTTTATTTTATTTCATCATTTGTAAATGGGAAGAATTTTAATTTGCCAATTTAACTTTTCAACACATTACGTCATCATTATTATAATGATAATGATATGATGTTTTCTTTGACAAGCGCTGTTTTGTTTATTACGATTTTAAATTTTATTCAAAAGACGAAATGTTTTTTCTTTTTCATTAAAAAATGTGAAAAATAATAAATTCTGATTTTATCAATACAAAAATTAATACCACACCTACTGTAGCGTGCATAACTGAACAAAATGAAATTCACACTTGTGCATAATAATTTTAGACAATAATTTCACATTTGCTATTATTTAAAATTGATGAGTGTAAAAGAAGTTTAGAAATTTTTTCAAAAATTGCATTCAAATTTTGTCTTCTCAATACTCTTTAGGTAATTGATTGTTTTCTTTGTTTGTATAGGAAAAATATAAAAAGAAATGAAGTTCAAACTGTACAAAATACAAGTAATAATAATGAATATTAGTATAATTAATTTTGTGATAAAAAATGCTCAAATGAAAAATGATAAATGGCAATAAGCAAGCAAACAAAGGACAAATTTTATTCCCAGTATAATTTCCTTATGCATTTGATATCATTTTTTATTTCAACATAATTTTGGCAATTGAAAACAAAACAGACAGATTTTTTTTCGTATTTCATTTTAAAGTGGAAAATGTCAAATTGAAAATGTTGAACATTTTAATAATCAAGTATAAATGTTGTAAAGTACCATTGTTCAAAGTTGCAACCAAAGGTTATCTGCTCATTTATGTATATAATGTATATATTGTGTACAACTTTTCAGAATGTTTTAAGAGATGTAAAAATGATTGCTGAATAAAAAAAAATTGAAATTCGAAGATTAATCTGATATTGTGTTATTTTGAAGTGTTGATTTATTAACTTGATCGTATGCTTCAATTTTATAAAAAAAAAGAGAAACTTTTTGCACTAGTATGAACTGGTTGTGTCACTGCTTGGAGTGAGGCCATGCAAATAGTTTATTAGATGAGAAATAGATCCACATTAAAAAAGAGGAGCGTGATCCGTAAGTAATACGGCTGATTTAAACGGTCACAGCTGTGCCCAATGACAGTTTTCAAAAAATTTTAAACAGACAATTTATCAGAGTGTGAAAAATCAACTGCTTTACAGAATGAACTCATTTGTTATTTTTCATCAGGATGAGTTATTAGTTATACACTTCAACTGTCTTCTTTTTTTACTTTTACAGTCAGGGTTACATGCATCTACAGGGCTATGTGATTCATGTTTATTGATCATTCGGTGGTTTGTTGTAAAACCTGTATAGTTCTGGTGACCAATCCAAACTTGGCACACCAACTACGTCTACATTTCAGGACAGGCAAACTTGCTCCTCAGATAATATGCAGCAATAAATCAATCTGGTGTAATGATAACAATAACATATCTAACATAGGTCATCTAATGTCAATTAATAATTTTATATTAAACGGCGTTTTACAACCGTTATTTTCATTTCATTTTTTCATCTGATTCTGATCAAGCAACAGGTAATTATCTTTTAATTGAGATACTTTAAACTCTACTTATCATGTAATGCTTTACAAAAATTTGTTAATGTAATATCCATTTAAAACTGTATTACACAAAATACTTTTAATAAATTTAATACATGCTCTCTTATAGCAGCTTAATCTCTCTCATATTATCTGTAAAATAAGCATTCACTAAAGTTTTGTCCATGAGCATTTCATAAATTCATATAAGATTCGTAATCCACATTTCATTCTGAAAGAAATTTATTACGCTTTTACAGTAATTTTTTCAATTATTAACTAAAATATATTATCATTAATTAATTAATTAATATAAAATGAACTATACTAAAGTACAGTGTATACATAATAAACAATAATATGTATAATGCTATGTAATTTATACTATAATATTACTTGCATAAAGCAACTGGATCATACCTGCATGGTACAACACAGATGATGCATATTTGTTAATACATGATATAGTTAATTTTATTTAACAAAATAATGTTTTTCAAATGTGCATGATTTTCATTATTCGACTGATTACAAAGCTCCTACGTTAAACTTAATTGTCCATCTCTGACTTTTGTAAAACAATAAAAACACCTAAAGTAAAATTCATATTTAAAAATGAAAGTTTAAAAACAGCTTTTAGCGTATTCTAATATTTTTTGTGTAAAGTTCCACAACAGGACTCCCTTAACAATGATAAACTAAATATTTCAATGACTTGTCAAAAGGTGCACTAATACTACACATCAGCTAAACTCTTTTTTCTATATTTTCCACGTTTTTTATATTTCTCAGTGCTCATTCTCGTATAGGTTGAAATTCATTGTAATTTTGTAAATGTTTTTAGCAATATGTCCATAAACTACAAAAAGAAGCAGCTATTTTTCAATAAAAAAAAGTTTTGAGTAAAAATTTGAATTAAAGATGAAACATCATAATTTATATATGAATATATAAGAATATGCTTCCACTAGAGAAGTACAATGTAGTGCAGTTACCTAAATAATCATTGTTGCATTACTAAAGAATGTTTTTACTGATGAAACAATATTTCAACATTTTTAACGATTAGAGAAGAAGGAAGTAATTTATAGGTTTTGACTTTATGAAATACTGTTTACTATTACTGTGTAGTTGGTTTTGTAAGTAATACTTTCATTTTTTTAAAAAACCGAACTGACATACACTTTCAAAAGCTATATTAATACATATTACCTTTATTAAATGTTAAATTTGACTAAGCTATTGATTATATTATATAAAATAAATGTGCAAATTTCAGGTTTCTTTAAAATCAACACAACATGCATGATAACTTGAAATTTGATGAAAGCATATTTACACCATTTAAAATTGCCATCCTTCCAAAAGTGTCCGACGTTGCTTCCATGATTCAAATGATTGATAAAGTAACGAATTGAATTGTCTTAATTTTGATTTTTTTAAAGATGTATTTACATTTTAGGATTCAGAGGAAGCATTTTTTCTGTTTGATTTAGGAAAATTGATACAACTTCACCAGCGCTGGATTGAGCATTTACCACAAATTCACCCATTCTATGCTGTCAAATGTAACGACAATAAACTACTTCTATCTTTGCTAGCATCGATGGGAGTCAATTTTGACTGTGCCAGTAAAGTAAGCATATGCTAACTGTCAAAGTGATTTTTTTATTCTGTTGTATTGCATGTTATGCATTGGCAAAATGAAAAAACATCCTTATTCATAGGTTACACATACTTTCATCATATACAAAATTTAAAAGTTGAAATTAACTTAAGATAATGCGTTTCATGAAAGTTTATAAAATGTAAAATAGGCTCATACATTTAATAAATGAATAAACATCCAGAATCCAGACATTGTAAGAAATAGGTTAAAATGATAAAATTCACTTTTTAAACAGATTATGCAATACAAGTAATGAAATTTAAATTTAAAAAAAAGTTGAAACTTTTAGAATGAAATAGAAACTGTACTCAGTATTGGAGTATCTCCGGAAAGAATAATTTTTGCCAATCCATGCAAACCAAGAAGCGCTATAGAATATGCAAATTCTCAAAATGTGCGCTATATGACGTTCGACAATGAACAAGAACTGCAAAAAATACATTCACTTTATCCAAAATCAGAGTATGATTTATACATGAAGTGAAACTTTTTTTTTGCATTTATTATTCTAAATTTAATGAAAAGTTGGTAAAGTGGAGAATAAATTTATCATTTTAGACTGCTAATGCGCATTTCAACATTCAATTACAATGCTGTTATTTCTTTTGAAAAAAAGTTCGGCTGCAATCCAATAACAGAAGCGCCGGAATTATTGAAGAGAGCAATTGTTCTTGGTTGCAAAGTTGTCGGAATTTGGTGTGGTCATTTTGTAATTTAAATTTCAATAATTGAAATATAAAAATGTGGAATTTAGTTTTCACGTTGGAACAGGCTGTCGAGAATCATCCGCGTATGTAAATTCCATAGCAAATGCACGAAAATTGTTCGACTTGGGAAATCAGTTTGGTTGTCCACTGAAATTGTTGGATATTGGTGGCGGATTCTCGGCTGTACTCGAAAATGGCACTCTTCCATTTGAATCATTAGCCATGGAAATTAATCAAGCGTTGAGTTATTACTTCCCCTCAGATATGAATGTGACTGTGATAGCCGAACCAGGTCGTTACTACGCAGCTAAACCATTCCAACTGTGCACTCGTGTTATTGGTTATAGAAAAGTTACTGCATCGAAAATTACAGAAAACGGTACAAACTACTTGCAAAGCAAAATTTAATAATAGAATTTATTTTTATTTCTTTTTAGCTGCGGATGATGGTGATACTGGTTTCATGTATTTCATTAACGATGGCATATATGGATCATTCAACTGCATCTTGACAGAAAATACCATTCCACAGGGACAATTATTAAAGGTTACTTTCTTGTGATATTTTGTTTTGTACTGTACAAAATGTTTAACATTAAATTACAGAAACGAAAAGCCAGCAAAACTTATTGGTCAACTGTTTGGGGTCAGACGTGCGATAGTTTGGATATTATTATAAAAAAATGTCAACTGCCTGAATTATTTGAAAATGAACTTTTATTGTTCCAAAATATGGGAGCATATTCGCTGACTGTCAGCACCGAGTTCAATGGTTTTTCAAGAACAAAAGTTTACCCGTACATCAAAGAAGATGATGTGTAAATGATCAATTGAAATAAGAAAAAATAATGAAATAATACTTTTTGAAAATTATAAATTTTCAGGGATACTCTTCAGCCGTTACTTTTGAACAAAGCCAAGCAATGGAACTCCCATTGACGGTGCATCTCAGCGGAAAATCATCATAAAATGAAATTAGTGTTAGAAATTAGAATAATTAACTTAGATTTGGAGCCATATTTATTAGCGTTGCTGTTAGATAAAATTGAATTTAATTTTGAAATCGTAGATTGGAATGTTCGTTTTTATTGTTTAGTAAAAGTTTGCATGTCCAAATTAAAAATTAGTCATCAACATAAATGCAAACGTGACAAATTTTAAACTTTAAAAATGGTCACAGTTGTTTACACTTCAAAACTTGATGGCGCATTTTTAAAATGCTTACCTGAAGGTTATTTTTTGATGATTCAATTTTGAAATTATTGTTTACTAGCATGATGAAGAAAGTGAATTGTTGAAAGTATTGTTTACGGACGGATGGATGGATATCTTCAATTTTGACTAGTTGTGTGCTTTGAATTTATTTCACACCAAAATAAAGTAAAAATGAATTCAACTGCATGACAGATGTAAATAGCAGTAGAAAAATGTATGGAAAATTAATTTTCAGAAAAGTCTCAAATATGATTAAAATTCTTCATCATGTTTACGGAAAATTCCAATGAAATATTGTTTTAAAAAACGATTAATAAAAAAATCATGTATAATAAACATAAAAAAACAATTGTTTTGTTGTTATTTATTTCAATTAATTTTTTATATTTTAAAATATCAAAAAAAAATTGACACAACTGGGTTGTTTGAACGTTTTAATCGAAATTTTGTTTTCAACAAACAATATTGCTACATTTGAAGTATTTTATTGTCTAATTAAAATTTAAAAAAAAAACAACAAAAAAACTTGAACTTATATAATCAACTGTACAACACTTTACAATTGCAACATTTCATGGCATACTGTACATTACTTCCTGAATAATTTTTAATTTCGAGTAGATTTTTTGCTCTTGAATGTTGTGAAATTTTTTCATTAAAAAAGAACCACTCCAATTTACATTTCACGGTGTATATAATTTGTGTGAAATTGCAACGGAAAAAAGAAGATCCAAAGATTGTACGTAAGTAAGTGTTCACAGATTTCTAGCTTAAGATGCATTTTATTCGGAAATGTTTACAGATAAGTGAACTAACGCATGATGATAATAATCTGCAAAATGACAAATTATTGGGGGAAAAATTGTTTTACATCTTCTATAAGAAAGTCAAAAAATCAATTTAAAGAGCCCATTAAAAGTGATTATTGAATAAAAAAACTTTTACATCAAGAAAATATTTTCACTCATCCTTCCTTTCAATTGAAATGGTGAATCTCTTTTTTATTAGGCTTTTAATAATAAAAAAAAAGTGGTCCCAAGTTTAATGATAATACTACTAATAATAATAATAAACCGGCAGATCAGTATTGCAAATCAATTTCCTCGTCTTTTTGATCCATGTTTGGCAAAAGAAAAAGAAAAAATTGTCGGCAATTTTGTTTTTAAGCAATCGCAAGTGCAATTGTTGTTTACGCAAATAGGGAAATGGGAAAGTTTCGCTTGGAGCATTTCTGCTTCATCTTTAGCATTTTGGTGACGTTGAAATGAAATGACAGCTTTTTTCCAATCAATCCAAGCATCCATTTTCAAAAAGCACTTGTCGCGAATCTATGTTTTCCACAAAACAGCCATCCTATTTATTTTTATGACCACTTTTGAATGACGTACAACCGAATGGGTCAAGGGATGCTTATTTCAAACAAAAAAAAAAGAAATGTTCGAAATTCACCGTATACTGTGGATTAATTTTAATAGAAATCCTCAATAAACACCATTGAAGCTTCGTTTGAACATGGTTTTACAATTTCATCTCGTAAATATTTGTTTCTTTAAAAATTTGCATAATTCACTACAGTATTACTTGATCGGTAAACTGAATGCAAATTTTGACCCTCTCTATTCATATCACTATGGACATTTGAGCAAAGATTTTCCAAATTCATTGTAGATGTAATTAATTTTTAAATTGTAATCAAATCCATGCACTTGTCAATGTTGTGCAGTAAAATTGTTGAATAACAGCAATTATTTTTCGAATTATTTTAATTTCGTTGAATGATCGCGATTGACAGTTTGTCGTTGGTGAATTTCATAAATAAGGATAATTGTGAAAATTGAGGGAAAAGTTTTAAAAATGGAAAATGTCAACAATATTCCGAAATTGATCAGAACAATAATAAAGTTATAGAAAGAGATCGGTTCACAGTTTGAGGAAGAAGTTTGGAGATGTATTTTGTTTGCTGTGGTCAATCAGAAATCGAAGCATAAATTTCTTCTTTTAATAAAGTGCAATTATTAGAAGGAGAGATGCTCACGAAATCGTGAACAGCAAAATTGAGCTTTTGTATTGTAGTTGCAATCAGCTTTTCTGATCGTTGCACACAATTTTGCAATTCAATTCAGCAAAATTTACTTTTTCAAATTATTCATTGATCGACGATGACGTCCGTCAACGGCAACAACCGTATACGTAAAAATGTGTTTACTCCCACTTTAAATAGTTATATTGGCTATTTATCGGCTAACGTTGGCTAACTATAATATAATAGCTAGCAGCTTGAAGTGAAATAACGGAAACAGAATCTCACTTCCAACTTGCCTGTAACTAAGTTTGAATTGAGAACTGAAAAGTTTAAAATTTGAAAACAATTCCACTTTCAACTATTCAAATTATATACATATTTCAAAAATTGCTTGCAATTGCAAATAGATACAAAAACGCTTGCTATTCTCTTGCATTTATTATTTGAAAAAGAATCATAAAACATAAATTATGAGAAATATCAAGTCAAAGATCGGCGCTTTAAAACTAGCAACTGACGTTATTACTCTGACGTCACTGGTGCAATAACATTCTAGCAACAAAAGTAAAACTTTTGCACTTCTTCGAAATTTCAATGTTTTCCTCAATCCAAAATTTGTAATGCATATAATAATAAAAGCCGGTGACTAAGTTCTTCAAGTCCAAGTGACATCACATTTCTCTTTGAAGCCATACAAGCAAGCGTTTGTCGTCACAAAGCAGCATTATTTCACTTACGTCAACAGAGAATATACGCGTTGCTGAGGTTAAGCCAAAACTAGCGTAGGCGTGCGTGTGCAAAGTATATTCTTCTTCTTCTTCTTCTCCTCCTCCTCAGCTAACTCTTTTCTAAATAACGCTACTGTAACATTTGCACTTCAAATCACACGATCATCAGCTGCGTATAATTTCTTTTTTTTTCATATAAAAGCAATCAACTAAAAGAGAGAATAATTAAGTAAAATTGATGCTTTTTCAAATGAAGCAATACAATAAATAGATGATCAACATTTCATCAAAAATCCAACTTGCTTTCTATAATCTGTTTTGCCAACACTGATTAACGCAATTATAATTCGAATTATTATAAAAATGAGAAATTAAAATGACAACAATTAAAGCGCAGTCTAGCTGAAATGGTCGAGCATTTTCAATGAGTGGAAAATTTCAAAAAGAAAAATTTACTAAATGAACAACAGTATCGGACATTGAATGAATGAAACAACACAGAAAGCAATTATTAAAATATGAATAAATGAATAATAAAAAAAATACACACCCATCTGGACAGCAATTTTCGCAAAAGCGTTTACATTGACACTGGCAAACAATGACAAAAGCAATTACTGCATTCATGATTCCCGCCGTGAAGTCAGTGGATAATTTACACATTGAGAAAAGGAGAAAAAGCAGATAAATACAGAAAGTTTGAAAGCTTTCACGTTGGTGGACGAGCGGTGTGGACAATTTTCGGCTTCACAACGGATGCGTCGTCTTCGTCATCTTGGCATGGATGTACTTTAATTGATGGACAATTCGAAGATGCAGGAATCAACTCAAGAATTGGTTCTTCTACAAACAACTTAATTCAATTATTCTATTCAATAATTGGACCTACAAATTAATGCACCATGAGCAAGTGCCGCAAGTCGACTAAGGAGTTCAAAATTGAAATTCGGCTCTGATTCTTTGCTCTGTTCCCAGCCAACCGGTGGTGAAGCCGGTGGGCTGATCAAAAATTGCTTTTCCAACTGTGGTAACTTTAAATAGTGTTCGTCATCTTCGGATTTCGGCGTGAAAACCTAAGCCAAAGAAAAACACACACATGTTCAATCATCCATAAGCAGTGAACTAAAAAAAATTTGCAAATCTCGTGCAAAAACAACTTGTGTAAAAAAGCAACGCAACGATGAACCAAAGAAAGAAGTAAAGTCCAAATGAATGCGAGCCGCAGTGGCTCGCTCTGAACTGCAAAACTGCACCCGACAACGTTTGAAGGTACTCAAATAATGGAACGTAGCCGTTTCGTCAACTTCTTTGAACAATGCCTCGAACTGATGCTGCAATATACAACAATCAATGCGTCGTTTCGACAAGCAAAAGTCACATCGAAAATACCTTTAATTCAAGATTTTGGAAAACTTCAGCTGGTACGTTGGTAACAATTAAAGATGAAGGGAGTTCAATTTCGCGATCCCCTGTCAATAGCTCTGTTTTCAGATCACATTGCATTTCACTCATTAGAATAAAGCAACTCTGTGATAAACAACAACCGAAAAATTCCACACTGCTTTTGCAATCGCAATGCTTACGCTTTGGAACACACTACAGTATACTTTATGTAAATGCAAGTACCATTAGAATTTATTGCGCAGTTGACAACTTTCATTCAAACGCGAGTTTCAATTATTTATGGAAACGTTGGCCAATTATTCTATTTGTTGATCTATTGTTTATAAATTTAATATATTAATGTGACTTTTTTTATTTTTGAAGTGTTTTACGCAAAAGTTTAGTCAGCTGACTTGATGAACTGACAGCTGAAGCGAAAAATAAAAATGATCTAATAAATAATGTATTAAAAGTAAATTTATGCTGATTTTGTATTATATATGTAATATGAAGCAATTTAATTGAATATTATCAGATTTATTTCTATTATACTTTTATTTAAATGAAGTGTAAAAGTTGAACAACAACAAGTTCGTCTGGTCAAAAGCAGTTGAGAGTATGTATATACATAGGTAATGCCAAATTGAAAGCATTATTCTTTGCTTTATGTTCAGAAGGTAGGTATAAATTTCTGTTATTCATGCGAATCAAAGTTTAGTTAAGCTGTTGTAAGCTATCTGTTTAAAACAAAAGTACAACTTTGTTGTACAACAAACAACTTTCAAGATTGCAGCTAAAATAGAGAAGTGAATTTAAAATTTAATTATTTAACATCTGAAATATAAAAACAAAAATTTAAACAGCGGGCATATTTACTGAATATATGTGAAGTTATTGTTTATAAAATGGAATTCTGCTGATGTCGTTTTATAGATCAAAAATTCTATTTCCGCTTTTTATTGAGCAATTAAAGTTCAAACGTGCTGCTTGTTTATTGTAGTAATTTGATTAAAATTTTCTGTGTTGTTTGTTGGTAACCGTTTTTGAAATTGCTCTTCATCAGCGTACGTTCGTAGGATTACAAAGAGGCTTTGTAATTTATTCAGTATTGTGTTAAATGTGCTTTATGTTAATTATTGATCAATTGTTGATAAAATAAAAATTGAAAGAGGTTGTAAATGGAAAATGTAATAAAGAGGCAATTTTTTGAATAACACACAAATATAGATCTGACATTTCAAATGTATAACTAACAAGGAAATTATTTGCATTGAATGACTTTTGATAAGAATCAAGATGATAAGAAATGCAAGAGACATAAGAATGATGATGATAATGAACAGACATTAACAATCTTGCTGCGTAGTATTGTGCAGCAAGTGCACTTGAGCTTTACGTCATAGGTATGCTTCTAATGAATTTTCCATTTATTGCATGTTTTGTTTTTTCTTTATCAGTGTATTTGTGAAATTGCAAACAAGCAAACAAAAACGTCAGCTTCAACAATTTCAATTTTTAAATTACATTTTGTTATATATATATATTTGTATTATCGGTTTTGTTTCTTCATGACATGATTTGTATTAAAGGTTCAAAAAGCTAACCGCATTAGTTTTGTTTGTGAAAATGGAACTTTCCACTTGGCTGGGGGTAAGGGAGGAGTAATAAAATCGGCGCCTACTGGACAATTTCTTTCTTGATTTTGTTCTTATTTTTCTTTGCTTCAACTAAATAATTATAAAATTTGCCATGAGGTTTGCGATGATTTGCAAGCAAGCAAGCTAACAAACAAGCGAGTCATTTATTTGCAAACAGTTCATTAGCTTGTTAATTATTTCATTTGTTAATAATCGAGGTGAAAAAGTTGTTAAATAGATAGATAGATGGATATATAGATATATATATGTATAGATATAGATAGATAGATAGAACGCCGCCGTCGTTTGCGAAGCAAATTCCATATTCTTCTCCAAGGACAAGCCGTTCATCGTGATTTGATTGATCGCAGCGCTTCTTTTATTATGCCTATTTCTGTTTTATTAGCATCAGTTTAAATAAATAAATAAACGCCAAACAAATAAATCTTTACGTTTAGTAGATTTTTTCTGCTGCTGACGTGAAGTTTTACTTTTCACAATTGCACACATCTTGGAAAATGACAACGACTTTGCCATGTTGAAAACTGACAAGCAGACTTTCATTTCAGCACCGCAAGTTTATAGCAACAATAAAAATAAAGGAACATTATTTCTATAACGTCCGTTTTCTCAGCTTAATGTCGATCAATGACCAAACAAACAAAAGGGTCCATTTCTACATCGTTCAAAAAAAAATATTTTAATAAATATGGACGTGAATTATGACTTGAAGACGGAATTGAAAGTTTTCTATTGGAAATAGTTTTCTTTAACATTTATGACACGGTTGCAATATTTCAAACACACTCCAAAGCTTGCATTTTCTTGATTGAAAATAATGAATTGAAATGAAATTGCTGATTTATGTAAATTTCAACTTCAATTTTTATTTTTCTTTCTCCATAGGCAAAATGCAAAATTAAGGAAAATTAATTTTTCAGACTCACCTTTAGCTAATAATTTGAACACTTTGCAGAGGATCGATGTTTTGAAAGCTCAGCTTTCCAACAAGCTAGCTGTGTAAAGTGTAAGCTAATGTAAAGGAAAGGAATCTTCTCTACATCCATCGACAGCACTGTGAACAAGAAATCTTTTTCCTTTCAGAATTGTTTGAAACTTCAAATGTACAATTTCATCGAGTTATACAAAAGTAAAAGTAATGCTACTTTCTAAAGTAGCAATCTATAACTAAATTAATTAAGCAAAAAGATTTCAAATGAGGTATCATTTACTTCAATAGTATGACAACAATGAATGCATTTTTTTTCAGTTTTGCAATTTTCAGGTTAATTTTGCACTACTGAAAGCCATTATTTCATTTTTACAAGTATTTGTTGTTGCTGAAAAACTTCATTTGTTCAATGAAGTTGCTGAACAGCGAGTTTTAAATTGAAAATACCGCCTTTTCTTGATACTATACAATTTATATGACCGTTACTATGCAAATTTTAAGCATTTTTGTCTAGGCTAAGTTCATGTACATTGTTAACATTCGAATAAATGAGGTTATCCAATATATTCTCAGATGTCATTTTTGGCTGCGCTATAGCAAAGAGAAATAAGGTTCTAGTTTTGCACTTTCCTTTGATAACTGAAAATGGCAATAAGAATTTTTTCGATGAAGCTCCAACTGTTCGGCATTTCAGTTCTATATGCAGCTATTATTATTTCTGCTTTGCAGCCTCGTTTTTACCGAAATAGATTGCAGAAACCGATTTCTACAACACCAAAACCCTTAGATGAGTGCACCTCATCGTCACAGATAATTACCACATCAATGTCCACGCCAGGTCCTGGCAGTAATGATAAGCCAGAAATTATCGATCGACCAGGATGGAGCAGTGGAAATGCTGGAATCTACATCCGTTTAAACAAATTAGGATTGCAAGATATTGTTCGCCAGTTTGGAAAGAAACTGTCCCAGCAGACGATGAAAAGCAAAGTTGATGATATTATTATGTTGCCTTTACTAGGTGGTGTATTAAACATAACTGAAATGAAATTTAAAAGATTGGCAGCATTTTACCATCACAACTTAATACCTCCAAGTACATTTATGTTAGGTTTCAAAGGCGCATCTGCTGCTTTTACTGCTAAATGGAGCTACGATTCTGAAATAAGTATCAGCAAACCAAGATCTGAGCGCTTATCTGGTGATTTTACAGCAATTTTGGACGAATTCACTCAGAAGTTAAGCTTTATGTTAAGTCGTCATACCGATGGAAGCATTTACGCATCAAATATGCAATGCAATTTTACTTCAAAGAAAATTAAATTCTCTTTGTTTGGTCGTGGATCACTCATTAATCGACTGAATAAAAACATTCCAAGAGATGCTGTAAGTTTTAGCTTATTTCATGTTCAAAAATTGAGTTTTTACATTTCAGATAATGCCGCATGTATCAGCGTATCTTTGCCGATCGAATATTGCTTACGTAAAAAAAGCATTTGAACAGCTGAAAGAAAGTTATCCAGTTAAACTTCCATTTGTAAATGATCCTTTATATTTAAACGCTGCTTTACAGAAGAATCCATTGGTTAACAAAAGTTTCGTTGATTTTTCTTTACAGGTAAGGAATTCATGATGCACGAAATTTAATGTAATTTAAATATCATTTGTAGGGCGTAGTGGAAGGAAATAAGTCGATTTTAGCTGAAATACGTCCTTTTAATTTAACGGGATGTGATTCTCGTTATATGCGCTGCATTTACATGGGAGAGGTGGTAATGAACAGCTTGTTTCAGCAAGCATATGATAATGAAAACTTTCTACATAAAGCTACAACAGCATGCTTACTTTCAAATATTACTTATGTATATGTGGATGTTAGTTTAATCAAACCTCCTGTAGTGAACTATCACAAAAACGTTGCTGAGTGCCATATGCAAGGTGAGATAACACGTGCAAACAGTGATGAAAAATGTTGTACTGGCTTTTTCAATTCAACAGCAAAGTTCACACCAAAAATTCAAGGCAATCTGTAAGTATTGCATTATTTTACATTAATAATTTTATTAAAATTTTCATTTTTGTAGAACGTATGCCGAAATTTCAAACATGAAATCAACGTTAGAATTGCTAGATGAAAACACATTATCTCATACAGACTTGGATAAACTGATTAGATCAATTAATACAGCCGTGCAAAGTCGTATCAATATGTTTCTGAAGAGAAGTATGGTTCCATTACCTCAGTCTAGACGCTTAATATGGCAATATAATAAACCTGTAATGATAGAACGTGCAATGCTAATCAGCAGCCGTTCAAATACGTTATTGTTGTAAACTGCCTTTCTTTCATATTGTTCTTTTCATGCCGATATTGATGTTCGCAGAGAGGTGACATATTTTACCATTTTTATCACTCAGGAAAGATGAAAGTAAAATTTGACGAATATTTTTTCACAAAACTTTTCAATATTTTTAGCTTATTGCAATAAAATCAGCACTAGAATGTCAAATTGAACTTCGACATATTCAAAATCAAAGCTACTTGAAACTTTGAAGCGGTACTAAGGAAATTACTACTTATCAGAAACAAATACTAGAACAAAACAAAGCCAAACAAAATATTTATACAGGTATGCTTTAATGGTATTTGAAAATAAAGTTACGCTAATCTGGTAGAATTGATATAAATTTGCTGGAATATTGAAACTATTGCTTACAATCGTCCAATCATGACATCTGTCTTCACCTCTGTGCAGTACTCCATTGCAACTATTGCAAATTTATTTTTGGAAGTTCATCGCAGAAGTCAGGTTTATGTGAATAAATTTACATATAACTGATTCATGCTTAAGTTTTCCGTCTGTGTATACATTTTACTTGTTATTTTTTATTTTATTTATAAGTGAGAAACGGTTGGTAAAATATATTCATAATTTTGAGGAAAACTTCGCTTTGCTTTGTAATGAATGGTTAAGCGGGATGTTTTTCTTTTGTTTTCAGTTCTTGCTTTTCAGTCTGCATTATTCTGATGATATTTGCGAACTTGTATTCTCTGTGATACACAATGCAAATACCCATTTGGTTGGTTTTAGAATAAATTCATGCTGCTTGATATGTTTGCATACGCTGCAATTGCTGTAAAAGAGTTAGCGATAATTAATAATTTTATCAGTGTAAATAAAAGAGCACAGAATAGATAAGGCAATCAATAATGCGAAGGTCGGTTGATCAGTGTACAGAGAGACCAATGTGTGTATGCTTTTTGTTGCTTTTCAAACCTGTCCATGTAGCGCTGCTGTTGATTTCATTACTGTTCGAAGGCAACGCTTCAATGATAGTTCAATAATTAGTCGTTGAAAACTGGCTATCACCTTACGTTCAAGCTATGTTGAAATCAATGAAAGCACGTAAGTATTGTTTATGCAAAATTTTTGGATAACATAATTTTCAGAAATTTATTTGAGGTTAATTCTTCTCATTACAAATTCATCTTTTACAATGTGATGTTGTTTCTAAAATAGTTCTTTTGCTTGAAGTATTTGTTTATTTATTAATCAACCTTTGACATGGCTATATTTCATACACACTTTATATGTAATGTTCCAAGACTCACTGTTTGTTGCTCAATTCGATTACAACTGGGTAATCCCATTTTTGTATTGAGTAAGTATTAAAATGCATTGCCTTATTGGTTTGTTCAGTTTGTCATTTATATTAAGAAATAATGCAGACAGTAGTGGGTAACATTTATAAAATTTTATTTTTATCTATACCAAATTTACAGTCACACAAGATTTATGTAATTTTTTGGTTCTTCTTTCAGAAGCATCTTTATAATACTGAACTCATTTGGGATTCTTTAATTGGATTCCTTAATTTCAACCAGTAATCAATGTCCTAAATGACTAACTTCACTATTGTTCACTATTAAAATTTGATTGGTAACTTGCTCAGTTGATTGCTCATTGAAAGCATAAATTACGGTATAATGAAATAATGAATTGTTTAATTATGTACATGATGTTCAAAAAATGATAAAAAATTAAAAAAAAACTGAAAATCAATTAATAAAATTGAACTGAAAACATATTAACATCACTTCTTTGTTTTTTACCTTGTTTTCCAATTTTGAAAAATGTTATTCATATAACAAATGTTAATACCTGCAAATCATAAATTACGTTCAGTTATAACACAAGTGAGCGATGAGCAAGACCATGGAATACGAAAGAGTAATTCTTATAACTGGATCTACTGATGGCATTGGACGTGAAACAGCTAAACAATTGGCCAAAAATCCAAAAAATATGGTCATTGTGCATGGGCGTTCATTGGCTCGATGCGAAGACACAGTGAGAATGATTTTAGCAGAACACCAAGACGCAAAAATTGAACACGTTGTTTACGATTTTAATAATATGTCGAATATTCCGAAGATGGCAGATGAAATTAAAAACCGTTTTCCGAAGTTGAACACAATTATCTGCAACGCCGGGGTGCTTCTGCCTGAAAGAACTCTTTCTGGTGATGGTTTGGAATTAACGTTTCAGGTTTGCTCGTAGTTTCAGTTTTAATCATTTTTTAGTCGTTTTATTAATCAAGTTATGTAAATGCTTTGTATTATTTAGATAAAAAGGTTTTTGTAGTACATCAATTGACTTGATGAGAAACCAATTTATTTTTCGTACAAATACATCAATTTATGTTTAATTTTTTTTAATAGTCGTAGTTGAATTGCAGTTTAGTATAAAACTGAAAAACATGCAAAAATACTGAACAGTGTATACTTTTTAAGGTAATTTTGATTTACGTTGTGTTATTGTTTTGTATTTTTTTGCTAAACAACATTTCTTATGGCTTCATCTGATTTATTATGTTTACAGTATAGTTTAATCGACAATACATTGAACTTTTTAACACTTTTGGCTTATTTGATGAAAAACAATAACCATTAATGGATGTTAGTTAGTTGTTTCTTTTATGTTTAATGCCATGTGCATGCTATTTTGCACGAAACATTTTACCTGAGACGATGTTTTATGATAATAATAATATAACTGTCACTATACAGTGTATTTATTTACAATTTATTGCCTGATTAATAGCCAGTTTCAGATTGTTTGTTTGTTTGATCCTAGATGATGATTTTTGAGTAATTAAATGAACATTTTAGGTGAATCATTTGGCTCACTTTGCGTTAGTTTGCCTGCTGCTGGATACACTGAAGAACAATGCGCCATCTCGAATAATTGTAGTTAGCTCTCTTTGCTACAGTTGGTTCAGCATAGACTGGAACGATTTGATGGGTGAAACGGATTACGAGAAATATAAGCAGTACTCACGTACAAAATTAATGAATCACATGTTCACTTTTGCACTGGCACGTCGCTTAGCGGGCACTGAAGTTACATGCAATGTATACGAACCAGGAGTAGTTGAGACGAAGCTTCTTCGAGCTGGCGGCTATCACGGCGCACATCCGATCACAGGTGCAAGAACTGCTGTTTATTTGGTTGAATCTGAGGAAGTTAGCAACATCAGCGGTGAATATTTTGACCGACGTCAAAATAAGATTGCAGCCGAGTCAGAAAGCCGACTTGAAAGTAGTCAAGAAAAATTGTGGGATGTTAGCGTCGATATGTGCAAAAAGTTTTCTATTATTATATAAGAAGTTAACTGATGGAAACGGTTTTTCTGGGAATTTCACGTTGAAATGGAAATACTTTAGTTTAAAGGGATAATGGTGAAATGTTTAGTTTAAAGGGATAATGGTGAAATTGCATCTTATTACATGATATATTCAATATGGAATGTAAGGTAATAATATTTAGTTTGATTTGTGATTTTTTTTGAATGAAAGTTATGAAATATCCTTTGTCAGTCTGTAAATACTACTCAGAGAATGGTTAAACTTGCATTCATCAGTTTCGCTTTTTTCATTTTTCCAAACGCATTAGAAAAAAGATGTAACAAGCATGATTGACTAACTAAATACGTTAAGTATTCGATTTATTAAAGGTGAACACTGTTAAACAATACCGTCGTCATACGATAACTGCGAAAATATAGATGTACAATATAAGGATGAAGAGATTATTAATTATGAAGTTGTAAAAATAGAGCAAATCATTTTCAACTTTTGCATGAGTTTCAGTCAAAAGCAAGTGCAATTGCAGTTGCAAATCTTTATGCACAGGTTCGACTTTACAATCACTTGTTATCTTTCAACGTATATTCAAAATTGTCGCTTGGCAAAATGTGTTTACTAAAGATCAGCCAGCATGAACAAAAATAAGTAAATATAGATATATATATATATGTCACAAAAATGTTAATATATTCAAGAAAAAAAAACAAATTTATAAAATGGTATTATTATAAATGAAATTGGTAAAAATTGAAGAAATTATTATAAACGGCAGGAAGCTTAAACTAAAAATTAAAAGAAAGAACGTGTCGTTGGATTGTCTGAAAGATATCAATAGATGAAGTCAAGATTTCAGTGAACATCTCCGCCAACTTCTACTTCAATAAACTGTCTAAGACGATCTAAATAAGCCGGACTAGTCTCGACATCGTTATGACCGGCGCCGTGAACCCAAAGAGGTTCAACTGCTTTTGGACAGCGTTCGTAAATTTGCAAACCGTGGTGGAAATCAATCACTTCATCTTCCGTGCCATGAATAACTAAAGTTGGAGCTGATACTTTTTCTATTTTCTCAATGCTAAATAAGCAAGAAGAAAAATGCATATTCAAATGTAATTTCTATTTAAAAAAAATACAAACCTAGGAAATGCGTCGAAACACCATGTACGGTTGGTTTCTGGAAATGCGACACGCAAGCCTGACATCAATGGCGAATGAAGAATCACCGCCGCAACGGCACATTTCGATGCAAGATCCACTGTAGGCACGGTTCCAATACTCTGTCCGTACAGTATAATTGCATCGTTGGTAATGTTATAACGCTGACGCAGCGCGTTCAGAGCAGCAGATATGTCAGCATAAAGATTCTTTTCAGACGGTTTTCCACTGCTTCGACCGTAGCCAGAATAATCATAACTGAATATATTGCAGCCCACACGCACTCCCAAGCTGTAATAAAACGAACACATTTGACCAAGATCAACAGCATTGCCGTGGCTGAATAGAATCACATATTTCGCTCCGGGACAACAACGCATGAACATGCAAGTCAGCTTATTGCCACGACTTGTGCGTGTGTGGAAAAATTCCATTTGCCGCATCTCCTGATCGCTGAACGGCCATTCCGTGCGATCAACCAAACTGAACACAAGCCTGCAACAACAAACTCAACAATTCATAATAATCCTCATTCATCTTATTTAGCTGCTTAATCAATGCAGCAAAATGCTTCTTTTCAACATAATCCAATTTTCCTCAAGTAAGAAACTTCTACGCAATCAACAATTACAAAACTCTTTGTGTTGATTAAAGAATAACAAAACATGCAACATATATGCATGAAATCCATTTCAACCAAACCATCCTGAGTAAAAAAGTTAGCGCTACACTGCTAGTTTATACGAATAAAACCTACAGACACAAATGTATAACGGTATTACAGTAAGAACGTAACCTGCTCCCAATCAAAAAGGAAACTAAACAGATAGGTAGAATATTAACAGCTGTAAACAATAAATTTACATGGTGCGGATACGGAAACGTTCAAAAACAGATTCCAGCCATGCCGGAGGCAACAATCGATCGGCAGACGCCTACTCAGACACGTCAATATGGATTTATATTGGTGAAACAATTTACGCAGCTGACTTACTAACAGTGCAATCTTAGGGCGAACGGATTGCACGAACAACGAATGAAAAATTCTCAACGCCCCAACTACCTCTCTTCGACTCGCTTGTCAGTATGCCATGCTTTTGCTCAAATGCTTCGGTGTTCAAATTTACCGAATCAAACCACAAACAAACTGAACTATATATACTTAAAATTGGAAATCAAACAAACATTTTTTAAAACGTCGACTTGCATCAGACAAATGTCACTGCTGAAATTAATGTTTCGCTTTTTTTCAATAAACAAGTTAGTGCAAAGCAAGCTTACATGTTTTCCAAAAATGCACAGTAAAACATTGAAATGTTAAAAGAACACCGACCTTTGAGCAAATCAATTAACATAGTAAAACGCTGAAAGCAAAAAACTGACACTCACCGATCATCTGATGAATCATCAGGCGTTAAATTATAAGAAGGCGTGGGTGGCATGAAAGCTAATTTTGCAACAATCGAAGATGGGAAAGGTGGACAGCAAAACAGGCAACATAAATCTCGAAATGTCAGCTGAATTGAGGAGCTCGTAGAAGAGGCCATTGTTCTGAGCGAATATTTCGTCCTTCCTACTAGCACAGGACAGACTGATAAAGGCTAAAACACAATAATAAATAACCAAATTACAAATAAATTACAAAAATACAATTTAAAGTAAAATTTAATAGGAAAAATTAAAATTTCAAACACTTCCAACCATGCATGAAAAACAATCAAAGCTACAGTAAGGCTATTATTGAACACAAGTACATTTACAGTACTTTCATGGAAATTTTCCTTAAAAGAAATTACGAATATCATTTATTGTAAAAAAAATTTTTAAACTAAAAGAATATAGAATTGTTAAATGTTCTTATATGTTTTAGAAAAATAATAAAAAGTAAATTATGAACAAAAAACGCACTTAAAGAAACAGTAACGGCTTGACGAGCGTTGCTTGTGCGCAATATGATTTTCCAATTCTTTTGGACTGATCAGGTGACTAGGCTGCCTGCATTTATTTATACTGTTATTGTGGCGTCTTCCTGCATTGATAACATTTAACTTTAGTGAAGAAACTAAGACTATGCTTTAACTAGGAATAAATTGTACAAAAAGCAATTTACGAAACCAGTTACTTGTTTTATATTTTAATTATTTAAAATAAAATATTTTACATTTATCATGAAATTAATGCAGAATTGGAAAATCTGTTTTTTTACTTAATAAATAATTGTAGAATGATGTACTCTTCAAATAAAAATATTTCTAAATTAATGCACTGTGAATAGTTCAGTAAGCTTTTCAAAAAACTTCATTCTCTACAAAAATTTGGCAACATTGACTAGAAACTAGAAACTCAACTTTCTCAACTAATGTAAAGCAAAACTACCAAGCATAAAGCTTTCTTCAATTTGGAACAGTTTATAAGTTCAATGAAATCATCCCTGAATGTCAGTGTACCTATGCAAAAACACTGTAAACTTTATAAGAAGAAAGATAAATGGCAAAACACTGTTAGAAGCTATAAATTATTAATTATTGGTTTGCTTAAAGCATTGAACTGTGGTTTTGGCTTTATGAACGTTCAAACATCAAGCTCAACAACTGATAAAAGATTTTATTTGTTTTTCCTCAATGCATGTTCACCCTGCAACATAAGAAACTTGTTCCTCTGGTTAGCTTGATTTATCTGATATGAAGATTGCATGGAGAAGATAACGTTAGCTGTGTAAAAGGAGGCATCAGCTTCATTAAATGAAAATCCATGGCCAACCAACGCTGAAATGTGAAGTTTGAGAGCGAAAGCAAAGAATACGTTTAAGGAGCGAAAGTTCCATTTTTAAGAATGTCAAGAAATATTAACAAGCCAACTAAATCAAGGTTGCATATCTTGGTAAGTAACTTATCATACTTATCTAAATAAAAGTTTTGTGTCATTATTCGACAGCATTAAGAAATTGAAAAGTGGCGATTTATTGCACAATCAAATAAACAATAAAACAGATACGACTACCACAAACTGTTACGTGGGGAATAAAGTTACTTCCCACAGGTACAGCGGTTGAATCATTGTGTTTTATCAAATTTCCTGATCTGAAATAACAAGCTCAAATGTTACGCTATTACTTCCGCGTGTCGTTATTTTGCTGTGATACGTGGATGCATTTGGTAATAATTAAATGACAACTTGTGAAATAAAACATAGTTTGAAAAATGCTAATTTAGATACGATAAAGGATTGAGTTAGATACGATAATAAAGCATAGAATGCATTAATCCAAAATTAGCGTCAGCTCTAATATTAAAGATTTATTTATTTTTTCCTAACAATAAGAAATGTAATAACACTACCGTTGTTTTGATACGTTTATTGTAATGCCTTTGATGTATTGCTTGTTCTTATTTTTGATTTTTCCATTATTTCTTTTTGCATACAATTTAGGTTAAGTTAGGTAGTTAATTAACTGATTGCGTTGCTGCTTGATTGCTGTTTAAACTAACGAATTTTATTTTCTCAAAATTCTCTGAGAATCAGAGTTAAGCTTTAGATGGTGCTTCATGCTCGTTTTGCTCGGCTAACTAAAAAAACTCAGAATTTCACTTATCCACAAATAAGTATTGCTTTTTTGCGGAAAGTGCCGTCGATTTATATACTGTCTCAGGTTAACGTGAAATAACTTTTAATAACTAAGTGAACATGAATAATCGTCACAGACAGCACACAGCAGATCGATCTAATTGCCAAGCCGCCTGATGGATCTTCCGCTTTATACTGCTTTTTGATTGATGTTTAGTCTCAGGCTTATCTGTTGGCGTTTTGCCAATATTTACTTCTTCAGGGTACACAACATTTTCTTCACCTCATTATTTATCAACACTTATTGAAATTGTTGATAATTTTTCATTTTAAAGCATTTTCCGATTCACATTTTAAGTCGCTTTGTTTTCGGTTGATAAATCTTGAATATTTGCTTAGCGACACAACTGTCTATGCAAAGCGGATATCGATGCGTTTCACACGATCCATGGTAAATTAAATAGTGATTAGATTACATCACACTTTTTACGTTGAATAACTTCAGTCTTAATCACTAACAAAATGAAAATCATACAACAAAATAATGCTGTATGTTTTATGATGCAAAATGTTTTTCCATTCTAAAAATGTTTAATTAGTTTAGTTATTTGTATATTTAATTGAGTAACAGACGCTTTATTAGATAGGCGAATATATTTGTTGTCGTTCTTTTATACTTGAAATTGCTTTCATTTTATTCTTATTGAAAACTGAATTTTGCAATGTTTTTATTGATTTTTAACTTTGAATCTTCTCGATGAAACCTTTTTCATAGATTTTCAATTTATTTAAAATAATAACTTTAAGATAAAACGAATACAACCGGGACATCTGCTAATATAGCTTACCTTGCACAGTATATATTAGTAGATTCTGCATGATTTACGCAATTTTTATAAGTACATAGCTATAAAGTAATTAAACATATCATTAGCTATAAGGTTAAAAATGAATATTTTGAGAATTATAAAATTTGAATAAAAAATAACTATAAAGCTAAAAAAACTGAAAGAAACGTATGAACTGCTAATTATAAGCAGATTTATTAGATGTTACCAGTTCTGGCACTGCTGTTATATTGCTTATTGAATAATTTTATGTCATGCGTACAGAAACTGCGTGTCAAGTGACCTTCTTTTCCTTGTACTCAGCGTTACAAAGCAATACTGGCCGTGTCATGTTGCTGTATAGTGTTACCTAATTTTTATTGCTAATTCCAGGCACTGCCAGCCATATAGATTATCAGTGCTGGGAAGCACTAGGCTCAAGCTGATTGCCACTGTCATTCTCAACTGTTCATGCTACCCGGTGTCAGCAGTAACTATGGTATTACAATGTAGTGCATATGAGGCGAACTAACGAGGAAAACGGTGGAACTGATATGGCAGAATCTTCATGTGACTGGTGAAAGCAACATGAGAAGCAACGACAGAAGTAAGGTAACAGGATTTAAAAATCGAGCTGATTGTATTGTCATTAAAGAAGCTATGCATCGGTCACCGCACAAGTCCACCGCAGTCAACAGACATTTGAGGTAAATTACATATGTGTATATTCAGTTATTATGTATATATGTATATGTATATGTATGTATGCATTGATTATGTAATGTTGAAGGCTTCGTTCAAAGACCAATTTCAACAGAGAGCTTTATAGCGGCTTTCGTCGATGTTGGCGTCAGTTACGGCATATAATATACAAAACTGATTCCAATCCGTCAGAAAGTTTAGCTAAGATGCGTGAATTGGAGAACTTGCTTTCCTGTTTTCAAAAATTACCTGAAATGTTTAAGAGCTTTAATAACAAGCTGCCGTTGCATCATTATTTTCAATTTTCATCACTTACTAATTATGGAACAAGGCTTTCAGTTGAATTACCAGTAAGCTTTTGTTTTGCTTATTCATGATACTATCGCAAAAAATAAATGAATTGGATTTAATGTTTAAGTATGTATTAAGTGATTTGACACTGTTATGAAAAAACGAATTTAATTAAATTAGTACTTGACAATGCTTCAGTTAATTTAATGTATACTTTAATATATGTTGTTATTACCATTTCAGAAATTTAAACTAATAATTTACATTTTATAATAAATTTAAAGATACATTTAAATTTTGAGCAAATACTTATTATTGTAATATGTGAAATATTTAATTTTTTGGTATATTACGGGCATAATTAATAACAACGCTATTTACTAAAACTGTTTTATTTTATTTATTATATTTAAGTTTAATTAATTACAAGTAATTTTTTCAGGCAAGGAAAATTGAAATTGAATTCAAAAGTAATAGCATTGCTAGCGTCATATCTGAAGTAGTCTGCTTAAATAAAGAAAGTACAATTTTAAACAAAAACATATTTGAAATTCTCCAACCAGCTGACGTTCCTATTTTCTTGTTTTGTCTGAACATTCTATCAAGCGCTGAAAATACCAGCTCAGTGATTTACT
This sequence comes from Trichinella papuae, assembly GCA_001447755.1. Classification (NCBI taxonomy): domain Eukaryota; kingdom Metazoa; phylum Nematoda; class Enoplea; order Trichinellida; family Trichinellidae; genus Trichinella; species Trichinella papuae. The sequence continues at coordinate 69,013 of JYDO01000021.1, read as the reverse complement.
GCTGTTTGAGGATTCAGTAAGTTCCTGTACATTGCATGTACATTTAACTATTTTAATGAATTAAAGCTAAAGCTTGCTTATAGGACCTATGTCATGCTAATAATGTCAAAATATTTTACAGAGTAAATTTTTGACAGACTTTAAAATTAATTTTCAGAATTTTCAATGTTGTATCAAACTTTAACATAATCAATTATTATTCATTTTGGGTATATGTTAATTCTTCAGTAAAACTTCAGTAATTAGGTGCTGATTTATTGTTTGCTGAAAACATGTGAAAATGACTTGTTAAATAGTATTAGCATTATTTACTCAAATTTCATGCTTTATTTGCTTGGGTTGAATAAAATATATCCACGAATAGCTTTATAAATTTTATTTATGAATCAAAAAATGCATTTATTAAAAATTCTTTTAAGAATTGATAAAAGCAGACGTTTTTTGCTGAAATTCATTTTTTACTTAGAATTGAAGACCGCTACCAACCTTTTGAAGTCACTGTTCATAGCATGGACAGTGCAAGCAGTATCAATAATCGATTTTGTCTATTTCTGTATAAAATAGAATCAAATTATCAAAAAGGTAATAATTCTATTATAATATTTTAAACTTTGATTTTTTACTTGAAAAGTTAATTATGAAAAATTATTTAGAAACGAATAAACTTACGCATTTCTACACAAAATTTTCATCAGATTTACGTTTCACGGATGTTGACGTCGAGTAATATGCGTCTATAATTTGCACTTGAAAAGTATTTTATTACAGCCTATTTTAGATGCGTATGCTGGTGGGGCTATTTGTTACAAGACCTTCTTGGAAAATCACTATTTAACTATATTCTTCCAGAAAACATTTCAGTTGTGAAAGAAGCTTTAGGAATGGGTAAAACAAATCTATAATAATTTTTTCATAATTATTTGTGAAATTATTATTTGAGCAAATTTATCTTTTTAATATAGCTGCCAAATTAGCAGGAAAGCCTGTTTTTGGTAAGCCGTATCACTTTTTTATAAACAATGGCGATTCGATACTTATGGAAAGCGAATGGATAGTTTTGCTTCATCCGTGGAGTAGCAAAGTGGATGCAGTGCTAGCTAAGCATCGGGTGCTTATTTCACCAAAAAATACTGATATATTCACTGAAAAAATTAGAAATCAAGCAATAGATGAGGAAAAAATATCTGAAGCGCACAATTTTTTGATGGATGTATTTAGTCAGGTAATTAGAAATTTTATCCCAACTAATTACAGTAATTGTAAAGAAACTAGGATAAAATTGTACATTGTAATATAGCCAAAAATTCTCAACTGCAATCATATATTTTAGAAAAAAGCAAACAGTTTAGCGTCTCATCTAATTAATTGTGAGCATCCAAATAATTAATCTGATTTACATTTACTCACAAGGAGCATTTATTTGTACTAAGAGTAAAATTATCTTGTAAATTTATTCAGTTGTCCATTTTTTCATAATTTTAAATGAAATCATAGGCCCGTGTGAAATCTGATCGGCTGAGCAACTGCTGTACATCTAATAATGATGAGCAAAAGAGTTCTTACAGTTCTTCACCACCTGAAGAACCAAGAAATGTAATTAATAATTCATCAGTTGGAGAATCATTACACCAAGAAAATTTAATTGAATCACTTGTTGAACAAGTTGCCGTTAGTGAAGGAATGTTTTCTTATAAAGGATACCATGGAAGTCAAAACTTTAAATCATCATACAAAACGGAATCACTTTCGGACTCTCCACCTGATAGCTCTGGTTCATGCCCATCGTACAATCAAATAAACTTATTGGAAAATGTAAACAGGTAATAGATTTTATTTATTTTGGAAAATTTTATTATTTTTATTGTAGATGTTTTATTAGAACTGAAAATGATGAAGTTGCCATAATTTCAAATTCATTCTTAGCAGCCTTCTTAGATAGATTCATTTAAATATGCAGTTAAAGATGAGTTAATGTGCAGTTAATATTTGTATATGTAATAAAGACAGTTTACTATTGTCATTCCATATGAAATGAAATTGCAAAGCAAGATATGTTTTAAAGTATTAATTAAAAAATTGTATGTCATAAAAATAATTTATATATAATGAAATGTCAAATGTGAAAAATTGCGAAATGATTACATTTAGATACTTTAAAAGTCAAACAGATCCGATTATTTTACATGAAGAAACAGTTCGAGAATGCCACAGATTTACCAACTGTGTTGGACCTTCTGGTGATCAACTTTCACTCCTCTTAGAAAAACCTACTCAAATGATGAATACTCAAGTAAAATTTGCGAGTAAGTGTATTATTATATTTGTACTACTTGATGAAAATGTGAAAAGTAGAAAATTTTGCAAATAATAGATCGTCTGATCAACTTGTTGGGTTCAACTGTTTTTGCAAAAATGCTTTATAGGTATGCCTTCATATAGCAAAGCATTTCTTCCTTTAACACCGGAAAACTTACGATTTTTTAACGAAGAAAAGAAGCTTCAGCTAAAGGCGTTATGGAAAGATCGATTTGCATCCGGAATTGCAGTAACATCATTGCAATCTTTGAAAAGAAAAACAGATGATAACATAGACGAAGCAGGAAACATTGGGTATAATTTGGATTCATTTTGCAAATTGGGACGTTATTATATGCAGCGACCCGCTTCCACTCCGGTCATGTCTAAAGCAAATCTGTCCCAATGTGATCCAGTTAATGCTAACATGTCATCTTCAGTGTCACAGATAGTTATGAATGGAAACGATAGCTATTCAGACTACTACCGTTCATTGGGACCAACACCAGCACCTCCCGCAGGACAGAATGTACTAATTACAAGCACTCCACTACCACAGTTCAACGTTAATATGGAAGATTTTTATACCACTAACTTCAGTGGTTTGCTAAATCCCGGTGCAGTCAGACTTCCCAGTGATGCACTTCGAATCTGGCAGGCTAATGTAAATGCAAATAACGACATCAAAGATAATGATCGTATAAATCGAAATCCTGTTGAACATTTTGCTGCTCCTGTTAAAAGTGCAGCATCTTATGCTTATCGATCAGTAATTCAGCACTACCCTATAAAGTCAACAACCAAGCAAGCATTCAATGGTGAGCAATCCGGTGTTTCAGAACATTAAATAATAATGAACAATTCTGAATAACTTTCATAAGTATTAAATTAATGCTTTTTATATTGATACGTGAATGTCAGTTAAGTTTTCTTTCTTTTTATTTTCTATCCATATAGTAAAAAGCTACAAGAGAATAATTAGTTTCTGAACATTTAAATTGTGTTAAATTATTAACCTTTTAACTTTTTGGGAAATATTGTTTCTGATTTTTTAAAATCAAATTTTTAATCAGAAACCGTAACTCATGTACGGTCAAAAACAAACAAATTAACAAAGCATTTTGGCATAAAAAATTATGCAGATAAAAGAAATGTATTTAAAGAAGTATAGAAATTAAATATTTTTGGCTTTTGTAAGATAGAAAGTACTACTGAATGTCCTTGGGACCTATGAGTCAAGAAATGAATCAGGAAAGCATTTATTTCTGAATAATATAGTGTCAACTTTACACTGTGGCAAAGGAATTTCTTGAAAAAAGAATAAATAGTGCTTGGTGAGTAATGAATACATTCATATTTGTACTTGCACATCAATTAATGTGATTTTGAATTTCAAGAATTTTATAACTTGATCTCAGTAGAATTAGGGATTGTGCAACAGAATTGCAGTTATTTTCTCTGCACCATATGCATATATATATGCAAATGGTAGTTTGTTATGGTAAAACTATATTCGATTTGATAGTAGAGAATTGCTTTTTTGTTTGATGCAGCTTGTTTTTATTGCTTATTGCATCACTTTTTGTTTGAAATGCCAAATGCTTAGGGAAGTGAAAGCAGGCTTTGTTGAAATGTTTAAAGGCAAACCGGACAAATAAAATCTAGATATTATCAGTAGTCATAGTACTTGTTGTTTTCTTTTAGTTTCTTATAACAACAGTAATAACCAAAAGTTCTGAGGAAAATCGAATAGCTAATTTTGATAACTTCTGCAGAATATATATATATGTGCAAAAATAGTTTTTTCAACTATTGTGTATATTTTAAAATAGTAATGTTTTGTAATACAGATTTTAAGCAAGTTCCTCTGCAATAGCAAGCTACTTGACACTGGTCGACCTTGAAATTGAAATTTTATCAAAAGATTTGATAATTATGAAAAATATTGAGCTGAAGTCGAACTGGTTCTTTTGATAACCACAGTTTATTTCATTAATAAAATTATAACAAGCAATGACAGATGAGTTAATTCTTGCAGGACACTTTTCAGAACATTCTGATTATATTTTATTTAAACTAAAATCAGCACCTGAGCATATTCGAATGCAGAACAAAGGTTCTAAAGAAATTTACCAAAACAACAAACAGCTGAACAAGCTGTTGCATTTTTAAACAACAAAGTAAAAGAAAAAGCAAAGCATTTTTTTATGAATATTGTATATGCATGCATGTGTATGTGTACGTGTGCTTTTACATTACAGTGGTAAGTTAAATGTTCAAATGAGGCAGCTGGGTGGAAAAGGCTGACGCAGGATAAAAGAACAAGAAAGTCGGTTGTAGTTGTGAAGTTTCATTTCAAAGGTGATCAAACCGCAGAACCACGGTAAGCCGCTGGAATAGCAGGGATGCTTGTCGGTGTAGTCTGGGCACGTTCCAATTGAAAGGCTTTTGTCACTTCAGAGCTAGCATGCGAGCTGACACTGCTGTTAAGATATTCCATTTTATTTGCACCTGAACTGGGTGTTTTTGACACAGGACGTCGATTATCCATATAACTGTGATTATTGTTTTGGTGAAAATCCTTTGCCCGGGCAAATTCTCTCACTGGCACTGGGAAATGATGATTGTTCGAAAGGTCCACTTTGTAAATTTCATCCGTACGGAAGCCTCCGTCGCCCATTCTTTCCGAAGGAGGCCATTTCTGCATACTGTACCACTTTTTCCAATAAAACAAATAAAATAGCGTACCAAGAATTGTAAGAAAAAGTAAGCTAGCAACAGCGCTACCCAGCGTTACTCCAACTTTATATCCAATCGATTCGTCATAGCCAAGTACCGGACAGACAAGAAGAAGCAAAATTATTTCAGCTGAGTCGACAAGCCCGACCTTGGCCATGATGAGCAAATAAGCCTAAAATCAAGCAAGAGCATCAATTTAAATTTTTGTAAATTTATGAAAATAGGTCCCAATAGAACTGCACATTATTTAAAATCCCTGGGGCACTGACTAACAGGGTCAGCTTCATTGCAATCAACAAACTGGTCAGAAATTAATCGGTCACGATTGCAGTTCTTCATATGCTACATAATAATACTTAGGAAACAGCAGTGATGCGGTTGCTTGGAAACCGACTCAATGCTAACGCATTGTTAATAATAATAATAATAATAATGATAACAGTGGTTGAAAATCTAAGATGCTCTTTGCAAAGTCAGAGAAAGGTCAGTGTGACGAAGTGACCAGCCGACATCAATAAACTGAGTGAGCGTTTGGTTTTAAGATGCTAGCCTAGCTTTCATAACTAACTGCCTACGCTGAGAAAGCAAAACATCACACATCGCTATTGATACTGCTTTGGACCGGTTATTCAAGAATGATCCGGTCGAAGTGAAGATAAACAGTGTGATTCAAGCTAATTCTTAGAAGAATCATGTTTATCTGAATGACTGTGCAAAGCTACTGCATCAGAGAATAAAATTCTGATAGAATTCAGAGAAAATTCCAAAACATTAACATCAATTAACTGAATATCTAATCTCCTCCTCATCTTATACTATAATTTATTTATCAAGCAGACAGACATTCATTGTTTGCAATTAGCAAAATAGTGAAAAACACTTTGTTCAAGCAAGAAGTAAAAAAAAGCTTGTAATTAAAAAGAAATACACTGTAAAACAGTTTAATAAGAACAACAACAACAACAAGAACACAAATAACAAGAATTGTCAAAAAATAAATCGATCAAAATGTTTTTCCAGTCAGTGATCAAAATTGCAATTTGAGTACTAGAGTTGTTGAAAATCTTAGTATCTTAGCCAACAAAATCAAGCCGTAAATTGATATCTAGCCCAACAAGCTTATTGTTGCAAATTATGAGCAAAAAATGTATTGCATTAAAATTTATAGTACACAGTAATCGTGCAGAGGTTTACTGGAAGCAGAAAATTATTTGCAATGCAGTAAGGAACAAGCATGTGGCTTTCTGATAGCATGGTTGAAAATAGTGCTCAACAATAGTGAACCAGATTTTTGGAATTGCAATTTAAAAGTGAAGTATGGAATAATTTTTTGCTGTGCAAAACAAAAACAAACGCTCAAACAAACATTGTCTTGATGTAAGCTCGCAACAGACTAGCATCTTTTCCAAGTTTCAAGCAGAGCGTTGTATAAAATCCACAGAAGAGAAAGTGCATTTTGAAAAGCAAAACTGAAGATCCCGCAAATAAAACTTCCAACTGTATAATCCAAGTGATAACTTCTTTCATTTGGCTACTGTGTAGAGAAATGTTTAAAAAGTGAAAAATACTGTAGAATTGTAACAAAATTAAGAGATTCAATTGAAAAATGAAGCAATAAAATGCTTTGTTACCATGCATTTTGAAAAGAAGAAAATTGTATTAAATTGATTTATGATATGATCAAAAATGAACCCGAGAAACAACAACAAGACACCCTGGACAAGGACATTTGATACGTACGTTATCACGTTTTCAATCAAAGCCTGAAGTCAAGTGTTAGCACGTTGTCATGACAACAACTAAAAATAGACAAACCAACAACTGCGCAAGCAAGCAAGCAAGCAAGCATTGTATATATATATATATATAATTGGAAAAGTATTTCACAAACTGAATTACTTTTTGATCATTCATTCGATTTTGCATATGAAAAGTTAAAAGCTTTAAAAATTGTCTTTTCAAAAGATGAAAAGGTAACGAACGACGCTTTTTAGTGCACATTGTTCAAACCCTCGACCTGCTCTAGAAAGTCAAGTTGGTTATTTATTTATTTATTTTTTATTTCTTTCTCCATTCTATTATTATAAAAGTTCCTTTTTTATGGCTTAATTGAAAAATAACAATGATGATGCTTTTTTTTCGTTCAAAGCAGGCACTGATCATGAAGCAACCATTCATTCTATGATAATAGAATATAAAAATTTATAACATTCAATGTCAACAATTGAAAATGACTAATAATTCTCTAGAGAAATTGTATTTGTTGCATTGTGTTTTTTTTTTTGAAAAGAATCCAAATCAAGCTAAACACAATGCTTGCTTGTATTTGCTATATTGCTTTTGCACAAGCTTAACAATAAATACTCGAGAAAATTATAATTATACAAGCTTATGCATTTGCTTCGTTGTTGTTTTTTGTTTTTGAAAAAGCTGAAAAGATTTTATTTATAAATAATATTCAAATAGAAATGAAATATTACAAATTTTTTTGTTTGTTTTTGTGAGAAATGGAATGTGTGAAAATTCAAAAAATAATCAAGCCAATAAATGAATAAATATGATCGCTTTATGCAGTGAAGCTATTTTTCCAGTTTAACTAGTTTTAACTGTGCACAAGCCCAGTTTATTGATGAATAACAAATTTTTCGATAAAATTTTATCAAAGCAGCTTCAATTTTATGTAAATGTAAAATATTTCATTCATAAGCTCAAAATTGATAAAGAAAAAGCTTCAGCTATATCGTAATGCAATGCATTATCATCATATCACGGATGTAATATTTATTTGGTGAATGAACAAGGGATGTTGTTATGCTTGGAAAAGTGAGATGATAAAACACGTTAATTCAAATCATCAGGCTAAGTGGTCATTGTTATTTGGTGCAGTGGGAACGTAATTTTCATTTTTCAACCTCAGCATGACCTGTTTGCTGTTTGCCAATACGAAAGCTACTATGACAGCAGAGATGGAGCAAGATGGCTGAGTGGAGAAGCAGGTCACGCCGCGCCCACCGACAGTGATAATTCGCCGAGAGCAATGACATTCCAAAAATTTTTATAAAACCAGCCTCTCTCTGGTCATCAAACTGAAATGCCAACCTTTAGCTGATTTACAAAGCAATAAAGGTTGGTTTGGACAAAATCAAAAGTGAAATTATCATTTTGGCTCTCAACAACAATACTAATGATAATAATTGATCAAATGTTACACATTTTTACTTTTTATTTCAACTTTTTTTCAATAATTATGAAATTGCATAATTCTGTGTACAATATTTGTTATGAATAAATATAGCATGGTGGCAGAGAAGAAGCAGACAATTATTTAAACAACAACTTGCTCTGGTTATGTGAATGTGAAAACCACACTGACCAGTGGGGATGATGTAACGAAGAATACAAAAAAGTAGAAAACTCACTTCAGCTAATTAGCCAGCAGCAGCAGCAGCAGCAACAACAACAACAACAACAACAGCTATTGTTAAAGCGAGGCTAATGAATTAAAAATAATATTTTAATAATTGATGATGATGATCAATTAGATGGAAAATTGTTGGTTAGAGTTGTGCTAGTATGAAAGAAGACGACGCTTGACGTTGGAATAGCTACACTGAAGTGATATGGACTACTACTCTGTTCTCAGTCGGCTGCAGTTTGCTTGTCAGTCAGAAATTGACCGTCCATGCTTTGTATTGGACTATATTTTGCACGTATAGAACCGGTTTCCGTTGATGCAACGTAAAACTGTTTTCACGTTGTATGTATGTAAAAAGGACATGCATCACCGTCATCATCTGCAAATCTGACTCACCGACGATGCATGTTTGCAATTGTTAGCAAACATCAGCACCAATTTTCCCATACCATAACTATTATTGTCAACATCTCTGACGGCAAACAATTATTTATATTTTGCATTTGCTGTTGTAATTTTATTATTCTTATTTAAATAGCATATCGACTTCTCGATTGCAAGTACAAATTCCATGAAAAAATATCACTAATTCAATCTCATCATTCTTCAGCACAATAATTGCAATATCATTTTTTGTTTGAGTATTCTTAACATTGTGACAACTTCATTTTAACAGCATGCTCGTTCAAATACACGCATATTAATACCCCTTCTAACAATATGCAAACACAATATTTCAAGTATTTTTTTTAAATATCACGTTTTTCAACACTTTTTTTTAAGAAATAAAAAAGAGATGAACAAAAAAAAAAGATTAAAAACACTGAACAGCAAACAAATTTACAAAATTAGCTGAATATGAAGAACTGACAAACATTTTTATTTGCATGTAAAATTAAAATTAAACATTGCAAATTCAACAATATGCTGATGAAAGCACATGTCAGTTATTACAACAACAATTACTTTTACACTTGTTTGATACTTGTCATTTTCCATGCACACATGCAGAATATTTTCATTTGATTGGAATTTTCAAACAAAATATTACTAATTTAATCTGAATATTATAGTAATTGAAAATTTTCAACACAACTTACGTCACAAAATAAGCATCAATAATAACAATATGAGTAGCGTTGTTAATTGTAGATTATCGAAGAAAATCAAATAAAATCAAATCTGCCATTAATGTTGAATACTTTGTAAAATTCTTCAAATTGATTGCTTAATACTGAAGAAAATTCAGTATTAAAAAAACGAAATGATGCAATTTCAAATTACAAAAATATTTCATACATTATTTCATACAGTACACTGATACAATCATTAAACAAATAAGCAGTTCATAGCTATATTACTGGAGTGCATTGCGCAAATGTGTACATTATGAACGAATACTTTAATATAATGAATAAACTTAGCATCACTTTCTTAACAACTGCGCACGATATGCCAGTGATTTGTGAAAATTTGGCATTTGAAAATTGTTGTTTTCTGGTTTTATAAAGTCAAGCATATATGCGGTAGTTAAATGCAATTTATTTGAAAAGTATTGCATAATTCTAGTTCACATTTTACTTTGAAAGATGAAATGGTTTACGCTGCTGATTACAATCAAAAAGGTTTGAAATTTTTGAAAAAATTAATCTCGACCACTCAACATGCAGAAAATGGCAAAGGATATGAAATTTTTTAAAATTTTGAAAAAGTTTTTTCTTTTTTTTTTTTAAATCAAACTTCATTTCTTTCAGCTACAGACATTCAGAGAGGATGTTGAAGAGTGTTCTTTCTGTCGTCAACAGTCCATTTGTTGAGATGTTGTCCACTAAAATATTAATACGTGAGTCATATAATTTTTCAAACAGTTCATGATATGTGAAAAAAATAGCGTATTAATTGACTGAATTACCTCTTGATTAAAAGTTATCCACCATTTTACAAGATTGTCATTTAGCTTTACAAAGGACATCTGTTTTTTTTTGTTTATTAAAATTTTCAGAAAATTCATGTTTGCATTTCACTTTATGATTGGATTATTTATTCTATCGGTTAACTGTCTGTGTTTTGGCAAGGAATTTTTCTTTTACGAGTTCCACTTTTCAAGATCAATTTTAAATTTTAAATTAGCAGTAAGCGTTGGTTGAATTTTTCAGCCAGTTCGACTTTTTTAAATCATCACAGTTTGAGTGTTTTCTGTAATGCAGCATTTTATATTCAAAAGAAAACACAGAATAAGTGAGTATTCATTTTTGCGTATATTTATTTTTTAATATTTTAAATAAAGTTTATGAAGAACAAAGAAACAAGTGTGAAAAATGAATCCTGATTTTCATGTTGAATGTAAATTCATCTGCAATTAGTTTGCATCAGTTATAGGAATAGTTGTTATCAATGTATAATAATCAATGTTGTCAATAATTGCACACATATCGTGGACAGCAATTGAACAGCGTGGGGCTTTTGATGGAACGACAGTCTGGCACTTATAAAACATTTCATTTTTAAGTTTATTTTATTTTTATTTTTGGAAAAATAATTCATCATCATTTGGAATAACACAAAAGGAAGATTGATATCAACGATAAGAAGACGCCTAATCAACACCAGTTGCACTTTTTTCAGTTATAGCATCACTGCTTAAAAATATGACTGAAAATAGATATTGCTTCTATAATTTAGTAGCATAACTGAAATAATGATGTGTCTATAAGTTTGGAAATTGCACGTCTACGTTTGTGAGTAGTTGTTTGGAAATCTCTTTGAGATGTTCAATATTTATATAGCAGTCATTCAAATTTCAATTTCGTCAGTCACATTTTCAAGTATGAGGTGGCAAATTGTTTCAGAAAGAATAGTAATTCAGCGTTGAGTTTTAATGCAATTAAGCTAGCTCGAATAACGCGACATTAGCACTGTTTTCAAAATATGCAAATCAGCCTTTTCTGAAATTAGTCTTATCAGCAGCAATTCGTTTGTTTACTTTACTAACATCTTTGCAGCAGCATCGTCAGATAACGTCCACTCAATGCGCGTCATTTGAAATAATTGTAGGCTAACGGTGTGCGGCGTCTGAACAACGCGGTGTTTTCACTCGAAATCTGGATGCGCATCTACAAAATAGACATGCCTTTTTTGTTTATTTTATTTCTATTTCTTGAAAATGATTTATTATGATTTAGAACAGCACAAGAAGAATGACACGAACGTCAACAACCAAGTAATGCCTATTCAGGGAAATTCCTCTTTTCTTTAATCTGATCTTCATAAATTTCAGGTATAACTGAAAGTAGATACTGAAATTAGATTCAGGTAAGATTTGTAAATTAGAAACATAATTAAATATTCTATAAATAAGGATAGATACAGCGCCTGTGTTCCTATGAAATTTTACATTAAAGATAATGAGCATTTCATTGACAATTGTTTCAGATGTTCATCAATTAGACTAGTCCATTGTAAATGAGATATATTTAAAACGTTTTAATATTTAACATTAGTGAAAATTTCAAAGTAAAATTTTATATGACAAAGTATTTTCAAAAATAGAAATTGAGCGTTAATGCAGATAAGCCAAGTGGAATAGCGCGACATGAACCTTGTGATAATACGCATTCTTTGAAAATAGACTTATCTCGAACAGTGCTTGATGAAAATTAAAATTCGGAGGAAGGATGTAATTTTGTTTGTCAACAATTATTTTAAGAAGTTTGTTGTTACCATCAATAAAATATTCTATATGAAAAAAAATTATTGAGTAACATGTTGATTTTTCTTTTTTCCATTTTATTTACGATTGCGTTAGTTGTAGAAAAGTTTGTAGAAAATACTGGCATGTTTGTTCCTAAATGTACTTTTACGGTAGAAAGAAGTACAGTATGGTGCTGATTTGTTTCTTTTGTGGTAAATATTTTCTAGGGTGGCTGAGGATTGTTGTCAGGTATGCTCATTTATTATTTTTTTATTTAAACTTTTTACAATTCACCGTTTTACATTCACAAATAGGTCCAACGAATGTATATGATCAAATTCTACAAGATTCATTTCGAGCCCGTGAAATTGAGAGTCAATCAGAATACGCGAGCAAAACGTTTGGCCCAAATGTGCAACCTTTTAATATTTCGATATTGACTGAATGAGGCAAATTCAAATGGCTAATGTCCATATTTCACAAACTTCGTACTAAGAAGTTATCACCCAGGTACCGGCGGTCTTGACGTACTTGATTTTCATGATCAGGGACAGTACAAGGAAAAGAGTGTTGGCGTTGTTGTTGTTGTCGTTGCTGGCGTTGTGCACTAGTTGTTTGGTCGTCCGTGGTGTGGTTTGTCACGTCCATGGTCGGTGGTTTGTGATGGCAAAGAATTTAAACCATTGTTCTGTTTCATCTTCTGTTTTGAATGTCTTCTATCCAACGCAAAAGAGGCCAAAAGATCACTAAAGATGCACTGAACGATTCGATGAGTATGAAGTGTGAAGAGTGGCCAGGCCAGACATGGGAAGGAAAATGACCGGGATAAATTGGTGGAGCAGAGAAAAGACTGCAGTCTGCGTCGCCAGAAACCCAACTTAAGATTCCCAGACTGCAAGCAAAGGTTTGCCGTTCTTCGATACATGAAGAGACACGTGCAGCGGATGCACGCACTGCAATTTCGAAAGCGAAGACGAACCCGTCTTTTTAAATGCACCGTGGAAGGTTGTAGAAAGCGATTTTATAGCCATGTCCAGCTAATGGACCATCGCAACACACACAACGGTTTAAAGCCGTATCTGTGTGAAGAGGACGGCTGTCAACCGGCCTACTGTTGCAGGTCATCGCTGCAACAGCATATGAAGAGAGTACATTTGAAGAGTCTGTCCGTCCTGGAGACGGTCAGATTCTTTGCCCAGCTACCCTCTGTGAAGTGAATGCTTGATGAAGCAGATATAATGGAAAATCCAAAAGGTTGGCGTCAGTTCCAGCCAAAAACAAGCGAGAATTGAAGTCTCCAAAAGACAAGCGAAGGCCTGTTGCGATGACAAGCCTAACACCGCTACGTTACAATGGGGGCACGTGCAATGGATGCACAGACAGAACTGGAAGACAAAACTGAAGACATCATTATAAATGCACGGTGGAAGGATGCGGACGGCAGTTCTACAGTCAAATCCAACTGATGGATCATGGCAACCCGTACAGCGGTTTGAAGCCGTATGCGTGTGAAGAGGACGGGTGCGAGCAGGCTTACTGTTGCCGGTCATCATTGCAACAGCATATGAAAATGTTCTAATCAACAAGATCGAAAATGACAGCTTGACCATGGGCCATTAATTGTACGCCCCGGCTAGGCAAGTGGAATTGATGAAGCAGGCAGCCGTATATGCTAAGGAGGTCCACAGCTACGCTGAAAAAACGGGTTGAGTACGATGACGGCTACAGGACGCTCAGAAGAACAAGAGCTGTGATTGTTTTCTTGGTTGAATCCTTGGACTGAACAACTTTATCACAAGAATTAAACCCAAGAATCTGGAAAAGTATTTTAAACGAAAAAAGCATGCTACGACCACGTGTTCCTGGCGCAGGTCAATTTCAAGTGCGGCGTCTCTGGCAAAGGATTTAGATCGCGGAGAAGCTGGAAAAAGCATGAGAAACTACATCAGGGGTGCAGGTGCTTGCGAGAAGGATGCCAACGGATGTTTGAAAGCTACAACGAACTGAGAAAGCATATGGTGGTTGACCATTCGTTGCCGCTGGAGTGCACTGACTGCGGCAGCACTGTTTTCTAAGCGGCAGTGCTTAACGTGACTGTTGCAATGCAGCTGTGATTAATTGTACTGGGAACATCTTGGTCGAATTGATTTATAATTTTTCAAACTTCATCTGCAATTGATTGAGAGAAGTTGTTTGCAGATTGTTGTTGAGAATACATCCATTTCATTTTATGCTTATTAATTTTTATTGTATTCGTTGCTTCACCATTTGTTTTATTTGTACGGTTTCACTGTGTATTGTTCTATTGATGTTTGCTTTTATCAGCATCTATGGATCATTATGGATGAGAAATAAATTTTGTAATCTAAAATATTGGTTTTGTTTTGAAGCTTATTCATGGGCAACTATGGATAGCTGAATTAAATCACTTGAAGTTTTTCTAATCAGTAGTCAGTTTGCAATTATACAGAAACTCGTAATAAATTTTTAGCCATTTTCTTGAATGCGTGTCATTTGTTTTACTAAACTTATAAGCAGATATGCAACGATTCGCAAAAACACTAGTCGTGGGTTGTGGATCCGTTTGGTATAAATTGTTAATATAGTTATTTTTACATCGTTTGGACTTTTTCTATCGCAAACTATTGAATTTACTGTTTATTTTGGAAAGCAGAATTCCATCATTACTCAATTAAATGAAAGTGAATTCAATTTTCCACATGCTTAGTATCTATGAAAAGCTAAATGAATGATAAAAATGGCAATGAGCACTACGTTCCATGATTTCATTTTTTTCACATATAAAAAGCATTTTTAGTGCATACGGTAGACAATCAAGTATTAACGCAAATCTGATAGCTGTAGTTTTGTTAATTAGTTGCAGTCGATCGTTATGAAAAGGTAAATTTCTTGAATATGAATAAATTGAGCGTTTCATCCTTGTCTGAAACTGTGACAGCAATTTATTTCAAAGCTATCTAAATCGGCAAATGAAGGAAAATAGATGCCATTTATTCGAATGGTACTGAATGATATTCGCTGAAATTTCGCATGGCACTCTAATTTGTTAATTCCTATACAAAATTTGAAAGTCTGGAAAAGGTTTTTAAACCGAATTGTTTTTAACCCATTTATATGTCAACAAATATGGATCAGAAAAAGGAGAAAAATTTTTTCAATTATCCAATTTGAATTGAAAAATAACTTCCACTCTAAATAATTTAACTTTATCAGTGTCACTTTAAAGGCGTCAATGCTGACGTTTCACTTTAAACACACCAATGCGGACGTGTTATTTTAAACGCAAAATTGTTTAAAGCGTCGGCAACGTCTTGTTTGTGAGAGCAGTGTTCTTCAGTTGTAATCCACCTTTCAGATTGAACGCTATTTCAAATTTTAATGTGGAAGGAAAGTGCATCCGCTTTTTTCTGGTTAGTTATTGCGTGCGGCACTCTTGCATTCGGATATTTAATTTGCAAAGCAATAAAGATCAGGAAGAAAGAAAAAACTGACAGGATGAAGTTGATGGAAAAATTAGAAAAATTTCCTGACAAGCCAGCCCCACCCGGTCACACGTCCCCGTTGAAACGGGACGTCTTATACGCAATGCTTGACGATCATCATAAACTGATGTGATCATCAGTTTTGCCATCTACTCACCCAAGAAACAAATCATGGTTTCTTATATATTCATTGTCATCAGAGTCACTGCACGAAAAGGCTTTTTTCAATTGTTTTACTGTTAGAATTATTGAAAATAAATTTCATTGTATTTTGCTTTGTTTTGAAATATATTTAATAAAAATTTTCGAATTTGAAAGCATCGGTGTACAAATAAATATCTGTTTTAAAATCAACAGTTTGCGTTTACGATTCAAAAATAAAAACCCACTCGTTAAAATAGCAGGTAATCATTAAAACTTCTTTGCACAGCTTGATCAATTCCTTGCTGGTCATCCTTATTTTTGAAACTCAATTGCTGCTGACAATTCTTTCTTCTGTATAAAATTTAATCTGAGCTACGCACGCGCTTATACAAATGTTCTTGAATTCACAGATCAGTCGGCATTTGTAAAAATATAAATTTATTTCTCATAATAAGAATTTAATATAAAAAATTGAAATGTTATATTATATTACATTTTTAATTAAATTATCAACATTGCTGAAGCATTTCTTTGATAAAAATTTACAATATCATTGCCACAGTATGATATTTCGCTTTATTATCATTTTGTAAATACTGTATTATTCTATCGAAGTGCATTAACGGATGAATAGTTGAATATTTTTGACTGTTTTTAGATATGATGTTAGCACTTGTGTGTAAGTGATGTTAAAGTTTTTTTGGTTTTGTTTTCAATGACCATTAACTATTATCTTTTGTGTGCTTTTTAGGACAAACAAATTTTCCTTCTATTAATATTTTATCGTGTTGAGCGATTTGATAGTACATGTACACGATGTACATTTGACTAGAAAAAGTTGAAAAGGTCCAAAAATGCGCAAGAAACAGTTTAAAAGAATCTGCATTGAGGTAAATGAATGGTTAATAATTAATCTTTTTTTTGTTTTTTGATTGTTTTGTACGAGTGTATTCATATTTAAATTGTTTGAAATTAATTGTTTTATTGTACATTTTCTGTGAAATGTATTCCATTGAAGCAAAATTAAAAGCTGAAATTTTTATAAAAACATACATGGTAAAAATGAAATCTAATACACAGATTTAATAACCGAAAATGAAATGACCAATCAAAAGAAGATCTTCAGAAAGTTCTAATCCCCTGAAATTGATTTCTAGCGCTCCATTATGCAAATAACGATCGCCATAACGGTGCCTTATCATCAGTAATTGGGCATTTGTTTGTTTGACTTACGTGGCAAGTGGTAGCGTCGTAAAATATTCTCTGAATTTAATATGGCGTTAAATAGTGGCCGTTTATAATTCATAAAAAGTAATTTGTTTTTGTAAATGTGTTTTAATTATCTTCGAAATTTTTGTATACTTATTTTGTAAATGTTGCCTTTTAATTAAAAAGCAGTTAATTATTATATTTCAAAATTCAGTTTTCAATTTGGTGTAACTTTTACTAAGTGATNAGAAAGAGGACGTTATGCTGAATAAAATGATATATAGGATATCGTGAAATAGTCATTCCTTTCTTTGTAATGATTTTTTGAAAAAAATATACCAATATTTTTCAGTTGGTGTAAGGCGCATTTTCATCAAAAGATTTCTCGAGATACAGGAAAGATGGAAAACGAAATCTGCTTCAATTGAGTCATAAAGAAGTGCTCTATCAATTGATACTAATATTCATTTAAAAAAATTAAAATTGACAGAGATCCAGAGGCTGTCAAAAAAAAGTGGCGCCTTAAAAAACGACCCAAATTGAAAATTCTTTTCTATAAATAGATAGTGCCACACAAAAGTAAGAAAATCCCAATCCCTCAATCTCGTAGAGAATGAGTTGTCGCATTTTGGCAGTTTTACAGCTGTATGTTGTTCAAAATAAATATATCTTAATAATTATCACAGATGTGATCATTTAGCTTCCTTTAGTGCTAAATATTGTGATTAGTTGCACAATTATACGAGAAATGCATTACTTTTCATGATACAGTATGCGGAACCATATAAAATTCAACTGTATGTGGTTCAAAATTAATAAATTATTTGAAGGATCACTTATATGATCATCTGCATAGTTTTTCTTTCAAATGTTGTGATGTGTTGCATTATGCTACGGGGACGGAAATTAAGGTTTGTCATGTCATTGTGTTGAAGCAAATAATGATTTAAATGCATTTATGCCTGACGTAATTCGATATATCTTGAATGATGATGTCGTCTTCTAAATTTCAATTTCGGTTTGTCAGTATTTCGTACTTTAGGACATAGAAAATTGTCATAAATGTTTTTCTGGCTGCTTCCAACACCATGAAATTATTGTTAAAAATGAAAATAGAAGTATATCATTTTGTCGCGACACTGTCTTTCACGCTTTACCCAAGACGGGGCGTGCCACGTTAATCAAGCGAACGCGCGCTCCGCTATTGCTAACGCCGCCATGCCACGTTAATTAATACGCGCAATTTCAAATCAAGCCCACCCCGTCCTCTACGCAACGCAAAAGCATAAGCAAGCACGGCTTTCAACGGCCGATGCCATTGAAGCCATATTTTAAGGAGTACCAACCACAACATATAAAAAAAAATTGATAATACCAAAGTCACCGCTGTTTGCTGAAGTTATTTAAAACATAAAATGGATTACAATAGGATAATATATTCCTGAATTTAAAATCCGAAAAAAAACAACCAAAAAGCAGTATCTGACTGTTCCTAGAGATGCAAAACAAATCATCTATGCACCCATAATAGAAATATTCATTTTATATCATGTCCATTTTCATAAATGCATCACAATCAGCTCTCAAAATTAAGCGTACAATTTATAGCACAGCAGAGAGATTTGCACGCTTTACCCAGGCCGGTGGTCGCCACGTTAATCAAGCGAATGCTCGCCCCGCTATTGATAACGCCGTCATGCCACGTTAATTAAAACGTGCCATATCAATTCAAGCCCCTACCTCCGCTACGCAACGCTAAAGCATAGGCAAGCACGGCTTTCAACGGCCGATGCCATTGAAGCGATATTTTAAAGAGATCCAAACACAATATAGAAAAAAAATTGATAATACCGACGTCAGCGCTGTTTGATAAACCTATTTGTTAATATAAAAGTGTATTACAATAAGATAATATATTCCTGAATTTGAAAACCGAAAAAACAACCGAAAGGCAGTATGTGTCTGTTCCTAAAGATGCAAAACAAATCATGTATGCACCCATAATACAAATATTCATTTCATATCATGTCCAATTGTGAAAAAAAAAATTTTCGCCGTTTTTCGCAAAACAAGCCAGTCTATAGCTCACAAAATTTCAAAATTTTCGAGAAAAACTTTTTTTCCAAAAATAACTGGAATTAATTTATATCGATGGGAAATCATTTCTGAACTACAACAAACTTATGCGCAGCGTTCCTGACAGCATATTTCTTCAGGTATAAGAAAAAAAGTGAAAAATAAAATAGGATTTTAAGTGTGCCAAAAGAAAAAGAAATACAAAATAACCCTTTAATAATTGTGCGTATTACACAATTTGAATAATTTTTTCAACAGAGTCATAAATGTTTTACGCTGAAATGAGAGACTTATTTAAATAACAATTGTTCCTGAGTTTCATTTACGCCCTACTGAAACTTTCAAGATTAAAATTTTTGTTCACTCAATCTTTTGATTGATTACACTTCAGAGATAAGAATTATCCTCTAATTATCAGATTGGAACGGAATTTGCATGCAATATGCCAGTTTTTCTGTTCTATAAATGTAAAACGCCCAAACCGGGAATTTTATCAAATTTCTCAAAAAATCATCGATTGCGGGTTATTGAAAATTTACATGCCTTTAAATGGAACACTATTGCTTGTAATTATGCTCAAATTATTTTACAAAACGCCTAACTTTTTGAGAAAAATGGAATAAGGTTTACTTTACTTACCGGTGTATAGCTCTAAAGAATGAAAAAAATACCCAGCGTGAGCAGATTAATTTGACATGAATGGGAAATTTATTTAATTTCCTTGCATTTGTAATTACAAGGTAATTACCTTTGACCCCCAGCTAATACATTTTCTAGTCCTTATGCAAAGCGGATTTCATCATTGTTAAATAGCGAAATTAAATTAAAGTAGCCACACATTTGGTATCAATGAGAAGCTCAATGTGTAAAAAAGATGTTAATCGGGACGGCATTCCATGAAATGTCTGCCATTTAACAAAGAAAAGACTCAGATTGCATGCTGTCTGATTCGCAGGTATTAATGAGTATTCAACGGCAATAATTTCAGAAATTCAATTCAATTGATCGTTAGAAAATATATAAATTTGTAAAATTCTATTCCATTAGATGTCAAAAATGTTTCAGGTGCTGAAATTGGTAGTTTCTAGTTCGGTTGTAGGAGAATTACTGATGGGCAGCTTCCCAATGTATTAAGATAGGCAATACGCCAACTTTAGAGGCAATTTATTCCGCAACTACTGGGCAGTTTGGGGTGGAACTCTCCAAAATGCATTCATTTATCAATTTCAAAGTATAGCAATCAAAAAAAGTCCGAATTGTGAAAAAAATTTTTTCGCCGATTTTCGCAAAACAAGCAAGTCTATAGTTCACGAAATTTCGAAAATTTCGAGAAAAACTTTTTTCTCCCAAAATTACTGGAATATCCGAATATCCGCACCATACCTGATTGCATCTTTCCTGGGATATAGGAGAGAAAATAAAACTGAAAATAGGATTTTTATGTTATTGAAATAAAAAAAAATGAAAAATAAAAGGGAAATGGATGTGGATATAAAATGATTTCATTAATTTCTGCGACATTACCATCGATGTTTTCAGCAAAAAAAGGAATTTATTTTAATGCCTATTGTTCCTGATTTTTACTTATGCTCCGTAGAAAGTTTCAAAATTGAAATCTTTGTTCGCTCAATTTTTGTTTTTATTACAGTTTAGGCATAAGAAATATCCATATATATATATATAGTCAATTTAATTTTTCAAATGGAAGTTGAATGTTAATTTGTCTATTTCGATTATGTATACTTAGGCTATCGTGGTGAGAATGGATTGGAAAATAATTTTCTAATTTTCGTTGTTCAATTCTTTTTCTTTTGAAAATGTTAGCAAATTTTGATTTTGAACAACTGAATGCAATTTCACAATTTTAGCATTATAGTGCACAATGTTTGCAAGATATCAGTTTACGGATGGTGCCTGTTGAATCGGAAACAGTGCCCCTGAACCGAAGCAAAATATAAAGTCGAAGTTGTGCATTTATGAAAATAGAGAAAAAAAATTAATTCACCGTTTCTAGTATGAAAAGCAAGCTGAATGAAGAAAAGTAAAGCGTCACCCGTAATCGTTATTGACAAATCAATTTTATAAGAACTACTTGACCGATAGTGCTATTGATTGGACCAGTGTAAAAATTCATCTACTACAGTTTCATAATTCATGAATGACCTGAATAAAATGCGTTTAAAATTAAAAAAGTTAAACAAATCGGTGTCAGATTTTACATTGAATATTTTTGCAGATCGATTAACATCGTATTCAATAACAGTACGGTTAGAACAACACTGCCGTCTGTGGAAATTTGATACGCATGGTCGATTTACATAAAAATTGAACATACAAAGTTTAAAAGGCAGCAACAACAACAACAAATCTGATTCATTACCAGAAAATGTGCAGTGTCTTATTTTCTGTTATTATATTTCTCCTTGGATTGGAAAAAATTTCATCAAAATTTCAACAATATTCACCTGATTGGAATTCTTTAGACAGACGCCCATTGCCAGAATGGTATGACAACGCAAAATTCGGTATTTTTATGCATTGGGGTGTTTATTCTGTTCCATCTTATGGAGCTGCAGAATGGTTCTGGTATCATTGGAAAATTTCAAAACGGCTAAAGGAAACAAATTTCATGAAACAAAATTTCAAACCAAATTTTAGTTATACTGACTTCGCACCAATGTTTACATGTGAATTTTTTGATCCTGAACAATTCGTTAAATTAATAAAAATATCCGGAGCTAAGTAAGTTCATTTTTTCCAATATTGTTTCGCAAATGAAAATTTTTAATTACAAATTTTCACATCTATAAGCGCAATTTATTGAAATTTAAAATATCACTGCTGAAATTCATTTAAAGATATTTCGTTTTAACGAGCAAACATCACGAAGGCTACACTATGTGGCCAAGTAAATATTCGTGGAATTGGAACAGCATGGACGTAGGCCCAAAACGAGATATTGTCGGTAAGATTGTTTGAATTGTTAAAAATTCATTTTTTAAAAAACAATTTCATCTTCAGGAGAATTAGCCAAACATGCTAAAAAGGCTGGAATTGATTTTGGCTTGTATTATTCGTTGTACGAATGGTTTAATCCATTGTACCAGTCGGATAAAGCAAAAAATTTCAAAACACAAGATTATGTAAATGTGAGTAAATGCTTAAATTTGTCAAAGATATTAATAAGGAAGAGCAACTTTCAATCGAGCAACAATGATCTCTTTTCGTTTTGCAACAATAATTTATCTTTTTCATTCTTTTAATCATCATTTTGAATTTTAATCAATCGTTTAAAACTCTGTTGTGCCATGGAGGGTGAAATAATATTCAAATTGTGATTAAATAACAAAAATATTTAAGCAACTTTTCACGTTATTAATCTTCACTACTTATTACTCTAAAGATTAAAAGATGAAATTATCAAATTGTGACCAAGTCTATTTCTTTATTTCATAGTCGGTTGTAATACCACAACTGATGGAAATCATTTATAAATATCAACCCAAAGTATTATGGAGTGATGGTGACTGGGAAGCAGCTGATGTCTATTGGAATTCTACCAAATTTTTGGCATGGCTTTATAATGAAAGGTAATTCACGTTAAAAATAATTCATGTATCCAACTAATGTATATTTAAAAAAAAAATTAAAATACAACTTTCATTGCAATACATAATGAAATAAAATTATAACGGTTTAACTTTTTTTTATTGTTAACACAGTCCTGTGAAAGAAGTTGTTGTCGTTAATGACCGCTGGGGCAAAGGTACCATGTGTAAGCACGGTGATTTTTACACTTGTGGCGATCGTTTTCAACCGAGTAAGGAAAATAATTTTAATACTGAGTTTAATTTCATGTAAAACTGATTTAGCAACTCTGCAAAAACACAAATGGGAAAGTTGCATTACAATTGATCGAGAATCGTGGGGTTTCCGGCGTGAAGCTACGTTAAAAGACTATCACACTGTCGAAGAATTGATTGAAATTTTAATACGCACTGTCAGGTAAAAATTGTTCAATCAGCTCTGTGCCAAATTTATTTTGACAAACAATTTTCTGCTGTAGTTTCGGAGGTAATCTTCTTTTGAATGTTGGCCCAACGCATTACGGCAAAATCACGCCAATTTTCGAAGAACGACTAAGACAAATTGGTCAATGGTTAGCAATCAATGGTGAAGCAGTTTATTCCACCAAGCCCTGGTCATATCAACAGGAACCAAAATTGAACTTCGTGTGGTAAAATGGATTTTCAATTTCACAATGTTGCCAGTTTAATGCATTAATTTTCAGGTATACCTCTCGTGTAAACGATGAAACGAATTCTATATTCAGTATGCTGTTTCAAAGGACAAAAAGTACAACAGTTTACGCAATACTGCTCAAATGGCCAGACAACTCATTACTTTCATTGGAAACTATCGAAGCAAACAAACTTACAAAAATTTCAATGCTTGGATTTCCAGAATATCTGTCTTTTCGTTTCAAAAATCCAAGTGGTATTGAAATTGACCTAAGCAATTTAAATCCAATCAATTTAGCGTCGAAGTGGGCATGGGTTATCAAAATAGAAAATATTGCAAGTGCGTTGTAAATGCAATCTTAAACATAATTTATACCGCTTAACTGCAAAGTAAACAACAAGCTAATACATTAATTCTTACAAATAATATTTTCAAGATGATTCAAATTCAAACCAAAATTTGTCTCTCTCATATTAAAGAAATTCAAGCGGCACATTTCTCTCTACGTTTTTCTATATAAATAATTATCGTGACCTTCGTCATTCCCTGTTTCTAATTTTGTCAGCATTGCATTCCACACTGCAAATTGCTTAGAAATGGAAAAAATCAAATCATTGTAAAGCTGAAGCAATTGACTTGCTTTTCGTTGAATACTAAAAATAACAATTAAGAAGAAAAATACATATTATCAAAACTTACCATTCCTTCTCTTCTATTGTCGTTAAGAAATTTTCAGAAGTACGCGTTAATTCAGGTGGATGAGAATTCACCACACGAATACTCTCTGAATTCAAAACCGGTGAAAAGCTAGAAACTTTTGCAAACATCGCTATGAGTGCCTTTAAAGAATCCATTTTCAGCATGATCAGTTGTAATTTAGCATTCGGAGATAATAAAATCTAAATTTTACAACAATAACAACAACAATAATAATAAACTATGCCGACAAATATACCTCGATGAAAAACCTTGGCTGAATAATATCACATGCATCTTTGCACTCTTGCAGATATTCTTTGACCTATAAATGAACAATCCAAAAATAATAAATCACTATGCATATAAAAATTTTGTTAAAACAACATAATAATTTATTAATAAATTACCTTTAACTTATTTTGTAAAAATTCATTAAGAGCAAGTTTTGTAGCTTTGTACTGACTCCAAATGCTTTCTTCAAAATTTTCAGATACTCCTGACTGATCTATAATCAACGCTTCCAGCTGGCTCATCCTCTTTTCAAGAAAGTTCATACTGCAATTCATGACAGCTCACAAAAAAACTTTTACCCCACGTAATATACTGTAATTAATAGCATACAGGAACTAATTACAGTAACTCATCCAAAACATGATAATATACTACCAAAAGTTACGCTTTTTTCATTTATAAATTAAATCTTACATTTATTGTTTATTAAAAAGTCATTAAATAAGTTAGGTTTATTGATAAATATTTTTTACATTTTACAATAATTTTAAGAATAATATTATTCAGTAATATGATAAGCTCATTTTATCTTGATTAACAGTTATTAAAAAATATCATGATAAAATCAGAAAGACTGCAAAACACTAAAATAATCACGACAGTAAAAATGCGATTTGATCAGCAGGCCCAAAATAAAAGAAAAATATTTTAAAACTGATCAATCCAAAAAATACCTGTACTTGAATTGTTACGTGATGTATAACTGTAGTTTAAAAAAAAGGTTTTATTCGATTATTGAAACAACAGTCGTACAATATTGTAGGTTGCTGGTTGATGACATTCAATCGGAGTCAGCCGATAGTCAATCTTCTTGGCTTCAGCCATCCGAATCACTGTAAAATGAATTACTAATAACGAAGTATACATTCACAAACTGAAATTTGACTAATGTCGTAATCGGATCACTATACGTAAGAGATAAATATCATTTATAATAAAAACAAAACAGTATAATCATGCTTTTATATTTACAATTTTATGCATTTGTATGAATCTTTGTTTCCAGTTTAATATTTATGTTGCGATGTATTTTGAACTTTATTCTTTTCTGAATTGACCATGTTTTTGATCAGATTCTTCCTCTTAGCATTTTCTCTTTGATGCTTTCTAGTTTCTTTAATTTCATCTCTTACACAATCCATTACTTCTTCTGGAATACGTAAATACTTTATACTGCAGCCACGTATGAATGCTTCAGGAATGCGCCAAAATCGATCACCTTCTTTTGAAGTGCATATAACATCACGTAAATGAACATTCATCCAACAGTCGCAAGCTTCTAGATGACCATTATATGTTTCGCCATTTTTCAGTTCTATCAACATAGGATGATTCTGAGCTGTCCGAAGCAACGTGAGTGGAAAAACCATTTCTAAAATATCGAATTAAAAAAAGGACAAGACGAATTTTGTGTTACATTATAAGAAGAAGTAGTAAATTAATGCTAACTAAATTCAAAGGTTAATCAATATTATTTTACGTAAAAAATTCGACATACAGAAAAACAATGCCATAACTTAAAGTATCGAAGTATAAACAATCTTAATTTACATACAATAATTTAACAAATTCAAGAATGAATCTTCAATTATCACATTTTCATAGTATTTCAAATTTAAATATTTCATAGTAATATATTTATATATATATTTCCATAAAATTATCACACTGATGCACATTAAAAGCTCTGTATAATATTCAGAAAGGGATTGTATACTGTAGCAAAGTACATACTACTTTTATAGTAATAAACATAAAAGAGCCCACAATATAAAATATCAATTTTGAACTATACTAATTTAATTTTTTACATTATTCTAATTTTAATCTACTTATTATGTTTTCATCCGTGTTTACCAACAGTACTACGGTTTACGTTCATTACGCATTAGCAATTTTTCAACTTGACCATATAGAGAACAGTAACAAAAAACTATTTTTGATTATCAAGATCGATTTCTGTACTGTAAAATAAAACAAATGTAATACTGAAATTAATTACTCTGAAGCAAAATTCACATTATTACACCAAGTGAAATCAAAATAAATTACTGCAAATGAAGTAGCCGTTACCAAAAAATGCTGATAATAAGTAGTATGATGAAAAACAGAAGAAGCATTAAATAACTGAAATTAGATGCATCCGTCACCAATGGGTCAGCTAATTGGTCAGATTTTACAGGCTAATATGGTGGCTGCTTTTGCCCTACTTCTGTCATTGTCCAGGAAGTTTTTCTTATTGAATGAGTGCGCCTCGCTCAATGCTCACAGTGTTAAAGTTGATTGTCAGCATTTTTTTAACACAGTTCAGCAATAACTCATATTTCACATGTTAGTTTTAATGTGTGCTAGTTCATAGCAACCTTTAATATTTTAATTTTCAAAGTAGATTAAGATTGATATAAGATGGAAGATAAAGAATGAAAGTTAAACATTAAATTTTAACATCAACGCACCTTCCGTCTTATCACTTTATGACAAATTGAATAAAACAAAAAATTCCAACTCGATAGAGGGCACTGGCGTTTAGATGTCTTGCGTTTACGTGGCTGTGTGCGCATTGAAAAAGATTAACGATGCATTAATTACAGATTTCGCCGTTTTGTTTTATTGGAAGNTTTGTATCTGCAAAAATTCATTACTGTGATTTATGCTTGATTGTCATTTGTTACAATAACGATTTCATGCAGCACAAAGTTTTAAATGTAATTCTTATACAATGATTTTTAAACAATCATTATCACTGAATTTCAGATTTATTTATGCAACTATAAAGTGCGTTACTTTTTGTAACAGAATTATGTAAATCAGAAATGCATACCATTGCTTTTCTGAACTAGCTAAGCATCAATCATTATAAAATTTAAATAAATATATATATATATGTATATGTATTTCAGATTACTTTCAGGTTATTAAATAATTATGAGGGATGAAATGCGCAAAAATATTATCAAAGTACAGTAATCGCAAGATTACTGTAATACACCTGCAAATCACGCGAATGACGTGTTGACAACATGATGAACATGTAAGAGTGTAAGTTCATTGTGTTTCTGTTTTCCGTTGTCTTGCAGACCAGGTTACATCTGCTGAAACATGATTTTGCGCTATAGTGAAGATCAATATGCCTCATGATCGGTCAGATCAATGGGAACGTTGATTCACATAAAGGAAAATTCTGTGACGGCATTTGCACTAATATCACGGTTGTGCAAGTGTCATAATGGAATTTTGAAGCGTAAACGATTGGGTGATGTGTTTGAAATAAGAAGGCTCATTTAAGTGAAGAAATGATGTGGCTCGCAGCGAACAGAGTTGCATGGAACGAAAAATTGTTTCGCGATACTGGTAGTTTCGATCGTTATGGTGCGCCCGGCACGATCACCATGCAGCAACGAAAAATCAAACACAACGAACTGACCATCAAGCTTTTAACTGCTTACAACCCAAGGCGGAAAGCGAAGAAAACTTCAATCTACGCTAGACAGAAGCTGATTTCATTCAATCCATACACGGACTGCCAGTTTGCACGCCAAATTATGACCGGATCAAACAGCGTTCAATGGCAGCATCTGTACTGTTCGACATAAGAAGCCTCGTTTAAGCGAAGAAATGATGTGGCTCGCAGAAACGCTGAATAGTTGCCGGCGGAACATGAATGTCAATCTGACGTTAAGTATTCACGCACGTGAAATCTTGTGTGCCTGTATGGGTAATAACCGCAAAGTTGGTAGAATTTGAAAAAAGAGTATCATGTTGTTCTGTTTGATCTTTGCGATTGCATTGGCATGGAGCCAAAAGCTTTGTGTCTGACATTTGCATTCTGTCAGCACAACAGTAAGCAAATGGTGTGGACTGGTTTATCGATGAACAACTGGCACGAGTTTATGCACTGTGCTTGTAATTCCATGGGAAGGAGGTTTGTAAGTGCCTCGAAAAAGAGCAAGAAAACAAAGAGCGAAATATACTGAAGTATGAGGATTTGGCAGAATCCGGTTTATTGGAAATGTTGGATACAACATAATAATAATAAATACATAGAGATATAGAATGAAGAAAGCATCTAGTCAGAAGACCGGAAACTGGTATCTCTGAGAGGTGCTCTATTGGTATATCATTGAATGGAACTGTAGCGATTGCGTTGGCCTGTGGGATAGACCCGAAGGCATTATGGCATTTGCATTCTGTTAGCACAATAGTAAGCAAATGGTTTGGATTGGCTTATTGATGAGCGACTGCCGCCAGTTTATAGAAAATGCTTCTCGTTTTCTGAAAAACTGGATAACGAGTATTGTGGATTACTTCCGAAGAAAACAGCATGAGAAGCAATGAAAAACAGTCCCAATGGAAAGGGTTTCGGCAAATAGTAAGAAAATGACGTGAATGAACTTATTGATGAGCGACTGCCGCCAGTTTATAGAAAATGCTTCTCGTTTTTTGAGAAACTGGATAATGAATATTGTGGATTACTTCCGAAGAAAACAGCATGAGAAGCAATGAAAAACAGTCCCAATGGAAAGGGTTTCGGCGAAATGCATGTAACCGGCGATTATAACTTGTTTGATGTCAGTAAACAGGTGAAGGCATTATCTGAAATTTAGCAGTTTGTTGGATGAAATGCCATAGCTGCGCTGAATGAGGATATTTTGATTCCTGGCTAAATATTATATTTATGTAATCATCATATGATATATATGTTTTGCGTCAATGTTGGTTATCCTGTTATGAATATTTTGTTGTTGTCTTGTTGTTTATTAAAAATGTTTACTATTATGAAGTAGGCAGTTTTTTTAAGCATTTTCGCTTCCTTCCAATAAAACAAAACGGCGAAATCTGTAATTAATGCATCGTTAATCTTTTTCAATGCGCACACAGCCACGTAAACGCAAGACATCTAAACGCCAGTGCCCTCTATCGAGTTGGAATTTTTTGTTTTATTCAATTTGTCATAAAGTGATAAGACGGAAGGTGCGTTGATGTTAAAATTTAATGTTTAACTTTCATTCTTTATCTTCCATCTTATATCAATCTTAATCTACTTTGAAAATTAAAATATTAAAGGTTGCTATGAACTAGCACACATTAAAACTAACATGTGAAATATGAGTTATTGCTGAACTGTGTTAAAAAAATGCTGACAATCAACTTTAACACTGTGAGCATTGAGCGAGGCGCACTCATTCAATAAGAAAAACTTCCTGGACAATGACAGAAGTAGGGCAAAAGCAGCCACCATATTAGCCTGTAAAATCTGACCAATTAGCTGACCCATTGGTGACGGATGCATCTAATTTCAGTTATTTAATGCTTCTTCTGTTTTTTTTTTATCATACTGCTTATTATCAGTATTTTTTTGGTAACGGCTACTTCAATTGCAGTAATTTATTTTGATTTGCTTCAGAGTAATTAATTTCAGTATTACATTTGTTTTATTTTACAGTACAAAAATTGATCTTGATAATCAAAAATACTTTTTTGTTAACTGTTTTTTGTCTGTCAATGAAATATGAATTTTACAGTGAATTTTATATAACATTTTCAATGTAAATTTGGAAAGTGTGTTATATAAGCAGTTGTATATCTGTTCAGATTTGATCAACAGATTTGGCGTTGGTTTACCAACCGTGGTATTTTGTAGAAAACAGAATGCGCGCAACCGCACATTTAATAATACTCGTAAAATGTTTTTAGCTTTACTTGTTATTTCAAGACAATATCCAGGAAAACATAGTTTAATTTTTAATACTTTACAAATCTGAAAAATGAGTTCTCATTCATTGTGCCCGTATGGGAAACCATTTGATGATGTTGAAGAAGGTATACTTTTTTGACAATTTTCAAATTTCAGCTTTGCCCCCATATAAATGCATTTCAGGAGAAGGCATTGCGAAGAAGCCTTTGTCTATAGAAAGTCAAATTGTTACGGATGAGAAAGGTCGAAGACGTTTTCATGGTGCTTTTACTGGTGGTTTTTCTGCAGGTTATTTCAATACTGTTGACACAAAGGAAGGTATTGTTGAGTATTTTTTTTGTGCAGTGATTTTGACGAACGTTCACACAAGATAAAGATTATTTTATTTGTTAGAATTATGAAATATTATTTGTAGGATGGGCTCCATCGAGTTTTAAATCGAGTCGTACTCGTCGTCATGAGAAATGCGTTCAGCGACCGGAAGATTTTATGGATAACGAAGTGCGTCAGTACAATTGAACATTAATATTCAGATGCATTTAATCAAAACAATTTTTAGGATTTTAGTGAATTTGGAATTGCTCCTAGAGAAATACGTACTACTCATGAGTATTCCGACCAAAGTAATGTTCAAAGTGTAAAACGACGAATGGCATGGGATCACACGGAATTGTTTGCCGAATGCACTAAACTTTCCGATCTTATTCGTCCAGTGAAGTAATTTGCAATGAGAGCTTTTAACAATTAAATGGAAAATTAATTAATTAGAGAAATTTAATATGACAATATTTTTTGTTTAGTGATACTTTTGGCATGAAGTTGATGCGACGTATGGGATGGAGGCCAGGAAGGGGCGTTGGTCCGAAGTTATTAGTTAAGAATTCATCCACAGTTGAGGAAAAAGGCAATTTGCATAAGTTATTGCATATTGAATGTGAATATAATAATTTATTTTTAGATGAACAAATGAAAGTGTACAGTTGTTCTTTGCCAGCAGATCTTATTCAAGAAAGCAGTGTGAGAATTTGTACACGAAAGTATGGTACTTAGTTATATAATTTCTGTTGTTTAGCGAAGTGCAGGATTGGAGTTTGTTTCTTCCACTCAGAAGCATGCTGTATCAGCTGATGACGTAGAGATGATAAGATTTCAGCCAAAGACTGATTTTCATGGTTTGGGCTACAAGGGCCTTTCTAGTGACAGTTCGGCAAAGGATACTTTTACTAAAACTTCAGGAATTTCTGGTAATGAAACATCAAAAGGAATTTCAGGACAGGTAAAAAATTACAAATAACATCTATGCATTGTTTATGTTATTATTAGTATTTAGGCATTTGGCGTTGGTGCTTTTGAAGATGATGATGCAGATATTTACATAGGCGAAGATTTGTCGAAATATGATTTTGTTATTGGCGGTGTTAGTGAAACTGCAGACAACTTTCGTAATTATTTGATAATTTTTAAATTAGCTTTGGCTTTGCGACATATTATTGCAAAATTGTGATTATAATAGATTGTTGTTTTTGTTTACAATGATTTTTTCATTATAATTGAATTATTATTGTATTTTTCATGTTTTAGAAGTCAGCTTTGAGTTTGTGCTGAGCGTGAAAAAGCAAACGAATCAAGTGTTTTTTCCTCCGCCTAAAGTTCCACCAGATTTTAAACCAAAAGCAGCTTGTTCAAGCAGTGTTCCTTCGACAGTA
Source organism: Trichinella papuae (assembly GCA_001447755.1). Classification (NCBI taxonomy): domain Eukaryota; kingdom Metazoa; phylum Nematoda; class Enoplea; order Trichinellida; family Trichinellidae; genus Trichinella; species Trichinella papuae. The sequence goes on along the minus strand of JYDO01000021.1, from coordinate 37,308 downwards.
TTGACAACGAAAACTCCATTTGAAAGGGAACTTGTGCTTGACAAAGCACAATCAGTTTTTGATTATTTATTACCAAAGGATCGAAGTCGTCTAATGGATGTGAAGGCCAGTAGGGAAAAGAAGCTTGCAGAAAAGCACCGTTCGTCTAAATTGAAGAACAATGAATCCGAGGTTGGTGAGTCGTTGAGTAAAGACGTTGCATCTCCGGATAAAGAAGTGAAACAACAGTTGATTCCATTTCCTGATCAGCCAGCTAAGCAGGAACGTTTTACTCAATTTTTGACTTATTTGAAAAGAAGTAATTTAGAATTTGTGCTGCTGCAGCGTGTTGAAAGCAAGAATGATTTTTGACGAAAAAGCTATTGAATATTTGTATATTTTCCAGGATGTCCAATAACTCGGCCAGAAGAGTTGAATGAAGTGCAATGGGAGGCGGAAATGAACGAATTTTTTCAATATTTAAACGAAGACATGCGCCAGGCGTTGGATGAAACGAAGAAACGAGCGAAACCGTTGGCTAGTCCGGCGATTAGTCAGTTTTTTGCTGAACGTTTGAAATCCAAATTCACGCACGCAAAGCATGAAGAAGATGACGTGAAATTGGTACTTTATTTTAAATTTTAATGTTGTTTGTTGGTTTTTTTTTCTTCTTACTGTGTGATTGTAATTGTCAGAAAGAGGAAGATGATAAAATGAAAGCGGTACAAATGAAGATGTTTGGCTTATTAACCAGAGAAAGCTGGCCTTGGCATCCAGACAGACAGCTTTGCAAACGTTTCAATGTGCCGAATCCTTATCCAGAGTTCGTTGATTTTGCTGTGTGCTGGTGTGTTTTAATATTGCATTTCAACCATTGTTCAGGTCATCGTTGGTTGGGGTACCGATGCTCAAGAAACAGACGAAGCCGTTGTTCATGCTTGGATTGGAATTGGATGCTTCAACTGTTCAAACTTTGGCCAAGAGACACGACAGAGCTGTCCATTCAACCGTGGAAGGTAATCAGTGTGTAATTGACGAATAAATGTGGCCTCATGGATTGCAGTGTATTGTGTTTTGTTCAGAAGCTGCCGTTTCTAAGCAGATACCAGTGAAAAAAGAGACAGAGAATATTGGGGTTGGGTTGGAGATGAAAAGTGAAGAACAAGTTGAAAAAAATGATGCAGTTGAACGTGAAATTGAGCAAGCTGAAGAACAGCGTCCGCCGATGTCTCTTTTCAAATGTATTTTTGAAAGTGACGAATCTGATGTAGAAGAATTGGATGAAATTGAAGAAGATAAAGAAGTTGAAGAAAAATTTGTCGAAAATGCATTTTACCAAAAATTAACTGAAAATGCTGCCGTGGAACAAGAAATGAATATTTCAAAAAATACGATGGTTGAAAAATCACCCGAACCAAATGCTGATCCAGTGGAGTCGTTGTTCTTCGGTCCGGCATTGCCACCTGAATATCAGGATCAAGACGGTAGGATGTTTTTGTTTGTTTGTTTGTTTTTCTTTGTTTGCATTCAGTTCAAATACTGTAGCATCGTCTCCTGAGTGTATGCCGAAGGAAAAGCATTCGCACAGGCATAGTTCTTCAAGAAAAAAGAAAAAAAAGCATAAATCACGCTCTCATTCTACAAGGAAATGACAAAGATTATGAATTGCACAGAATTATTGTACGTTCATGTTTTACCGTACGTTGACGGCTTCGAAATTGTTGAAAACACATTAGCGGCGGAAAAAATTATATTCTTTCAGAAGTATACAATAACTTACAGATTAAAATAAAAATGAAGTTCGGCGAAGCAAGAAAAACATTTCTGCTGTATAATTGAAAGACTGAACTGAAATATGAATAATATATTACTACCACCACCACTACTACTACTACTACTACTGCTGGTAAAACTTAATTTGCGAAATTATGTAAATTGCTTTAGAGGATTATATTTTTTGTAACTGATAATCTTTTGAAATAAAATTAATTTGGCTATCCAAATTGTAAAAACTAAAACTGCGTTCTAATGAGAGAAGAAAATAAATTAGTAAATAAAGTCAACTTCATAATGAGATGGATTTTTTATTAATAAAAAAGTTAACTTGATTGTCAAACTGTAACGAAATATTTTGCTTTTCCTAAGTTGTTATAACTTTTAGTAAAAAAAAGTGCAACATTTTATCTTATTTATGACGGTTATTGCTAGAAACGCAACTTAAAAGTCAGCAAGTAAGTCGAAAGCTTCACTTATAAGCATCATTTGATCACTAACGTTTTTCACTGATAAGTTGTTGAATTTGCAATATGATTTGGCTATAAATTTATTTCGTTGTGAAAATATAACTATTTAAAGTAGTAATATTTTATCTTATTATGTGTTCTCTGCAATAGTTTTAGAAAGTGTTTTGTAATTCTTTTATTTTCTTAAAAAAATTTCTTTTATTTTCATTCTACAATGTGAAAAATAATGTTCATTTTCAGCCTAGGTAATTTGAAGCTTTGTGTCGCATAACTTCTCAGCATTTAACAGTTTTTTGCATCAATGAATTAGTTTTGTAATGAAGTAAAGTATTTTTTAACGAATTAATAACGAGTACGCATTTTCTACTGTCGCTTTGAACTTATTTTATGTGCATTTATAAACGAAGTAAATGCTTAATAAATTTGGAAAAATCATTGATAAGAATTTTTAATTTTATAACTTCTTCACAAAAAATGAGACCACATTATAAGGCTTAATTATTACGAAATATTTTTATGTTTTGTTGTATCATTCTTGAATGGTATGGTACTGTAATGCAAGTTCAATTTTTCTTACTGTAAATGTTTCGAAAATTTGCTTATGGATGTTAAGCTAAAACCTGCATAAAGTTTTAAATAATAATGTTCTCAGTATTTTTTTTTTTGAATTACTTGATATAGCATATAGCATTTCTGTAATCAGTTTTGTTTGAGAACTTATTTTGTTCATCTTATAATTTGCTTTTATACGAACGAAAATTTTCAATTTCAGAAGTTGCAGTTATGCCAAAAGAAAAAAGAGCTGCTGCAAGAAAAAGTTCAGAAGTTGTTCAACACATTCAGAGTCGTCCAAAACGAGCTTGTACTCGGAAAGTGGACTGTGTTACGGATATAGAATCAGTTTTAGAAGCAGAAATGACGTCAAAAAAAGTAATTTCACAGTGGACTCCTCCGCAGTGGAAAGCACAATTTGAAAATATCCAAAAAATGAGAGCTCAGCGTTTGGCACCGGTGGACACAGTTGGCTGTTCAAAACTGTTTGATCCAGGTGCAGATGAGAAAACAAAGCGATACCAAATTCTTCTTTCGTTGATGCTGTCCAGTCAGACAAAAGACGAAATTACCGCGGCAGCAATGACCAGTCTGAAGAAATACGGTTGTTCAGTGAATAAAATTCTTCAAACAGATGAATCCGATTTAGCTGAACTGATTTATCCGGTGGGATTTTGTAAAAGCAAAGCAAAGTATATTAAGAAGACCACAGAAATTTTGCAAAGTCAATACGATGGAGATATTCCGAAAAGTGTGGACGAATTGTGCCAATTGCCAGGCGTCGGACCGAAAATGGCACTACTTACCATGCTGACCGCTTGGAACCAATGTGAAGGAATTGCCGTTGATACACATGTGCATCGCATTTCGAATCGTTTGGGTTGGTTGCCTTCGCCAACTAAACAGCCTGAACAAACACGAAAAGGACTAGAAAATTGGCTTCCAAAAAGCCATTGGCCACAGATTAACAAGATGTTAGTTGGATTTGGACAAACTATTTGCCTTCCGGTCAATCCTAATTGTTCAAATTGTTTGAATTTTTCTATATGTCCACATGCAGCTCTGCATCAATCAACAAAATGCAAAAACGAAACTTAACTGAAAGTATGTTATTTTTATATTTATCATATGATATTATTATAACATTGCATTTTTGGTTTTTCTTTATTTTATTCCTAGAATATCATCATCTATATTCATATATGAGTGTTAACTTTGTAAAAATAAATTACATAAAGTTTGTGTACATATTCGATTTTGCTATTTTGCTATTTTATCATTTTGTTCTTGATTTGAATGACACATAGCACGATGCCCTGGTTGCTAATTCAATGCTTCTTATAAATCAATGTTAACTGTCATTGTTTAAGCAGACGGATTTTAAATTAATGAAACGCACGAAAGAACAGGTAGTTGACAGGCAGCCGACACAATTGCAGATGCATTTGTGATTTGTTTCTTTGGCAAGAATAGATGAAACTTTTTCATATAATTGTAATTTTATCTTATTAGCAATGTTCAATTTTAAATATTTGATTTAAGAGCATAATTTCTATTGTTTATTTATTGAAAGAATTTAGTGACTGAAATGAAAAATAAGCATTATTAACAAATGTATAGCTTATATAACGTAATTTAGAATTAAATTGAAATGATATTTTCTACTCATTACAATTGACAGAAATATTTTCCATGATTAATAATAAGTGACACATGTAACATTTCAGTTTTAAGTTTTATAAATAAACCAGAAATAAAGAAAGAAAGAGAAGCGAAAGTTGTGCTTAATTTACATTTTATTCTTTCTGAGCTGGGTTGTGTAGTTGTGCATTTGATCATAAGAAATTTCGCGTGATAATTGAATTATGTTTCTTTTTTGTTTTTCTCATAATCCAGACCTACTTTGAAAGTTGTATTAAATACAATTATTTGTAATATCTTTTATTTCGACTACATCTACTCATGTTGAACAGTTTGCCAGCTAGCTAACCACCTTTCTGCAGTCAATAGCTATTTGTAGGTTCACATTAACGGAAAGCAAAATTTCATTATTTCGAAATAATTTCGTTCTCGCTTTTGCATTGCTGCTAATTATTTTGCAATGAAAATAGTAAGCATCAACTGGGGTTTCGTATCTGATAGAAGAGCTGTATTTAAATTATTGATTGTCGAATGTAATACTTTATAAAGAAAATGAAAAATATCAGAAGAAGAAACTGCGCAGTTGTTTGACATCTAGAACAATAATCCATATATTTAATTACTTTATTTTTTAAATAAATAATAAATTAAAATGATCAACTTGAAATAATTTTCACTTTATATTTCTAAATATAGATATCTTTTATTTCATACATATATATATCACTTTTGAAAACGTCAAAACACAATTTTTATATATTCACATTTTGCATATCACATGGTCTTTTTGTTCAGATAAAAATTCCTTTTAGGAAAAATATATCAACTTGTCAGTTTTGCAAGCACATTTAGTATTATTTAGAACTCCTTGGAATAAAATTTATGAGATGAAATGTATTCCCAAAATAAAATAATTGCATCACTAATATTTCTTTCTGCTGTTATATCGTTAACACATCTGATGCACTTTTTTTTCAATAACTTCAAAAGTTTAATTAATTTATAAATTGTATTTTTAACTTTATTTTTTGTACTTTTTATTCCTTTTTTGAAACTAACACACATCGAATAGAAAGGTACCATTTTCCAAGGCCTTATCATGTGATCATGCGATAATGTGTTATAATAAAAAAGAAGAATTTTTAAATGTATTTTGTTATATGTTTCAATAATTCTTTTGAAGAAAAAATCATATTTTTTTTGTTATTATGCTTTATTAAAAACCAACGAGAAAGAATTATTGAATTAAAGTAGAAATTAGAAGAAAATTTTAAAATTTTTATTAGTAAAGAAAATTGAATAAAACTATCCATTCATTTTGCATTCATTATTCTGCCAGAAAATTGTAAAAATTAAAAATTTGAGATACATTGAAAAAAAATGCTATCTTGTAGATTAATAAGACTGAATGTTATTTCTAGAGCTGTTTTGGAAAACCATCCTGAAGCAGTTTAACATAACGTATATTTATTAATAATAAGAGATCTTTTCAAATGGTAGAATATTTTTTATTTGCATCGACAAAATCAATCAATATATCTAATTGTACGTATCAAATGTGCGATTAAATTCATGGGCAAAAATTTTCAAGTAGGCAAAAAAAGAGCAGTTAACGACAGCAATGATCATAATTTATTTATCAGTATATCATTTCTTATGCTTGACATGAAACGGATAAATTAAAGATATTACAAAGGTTCAACAACAAGACAAGCAGCAACAGTCATGCTTCCTTATGGCATTAGTTATGGAGAAACTGCTTTTATTTCTTCGTACGGGAAGAGGGAAAAAATCGATTTTTATTTTCCTTCCTTATACAAAGGGAATGAGTCATTTGGATTTTTATTTCACTGTGTACTAGCATTGATGAGCAGAGCTAAAATTTACTAAATGTGAACGAATAACTTTCTTAGAAATTACTCAAAATAAAATACAAATATATTACTTATTTAAGGTACTTGATTTGATTGTGCTATTAATGGCTGAAGACAATAATGAAATACTGAATTAGGAACTTCATATGAAAATGTATTATTAAATGTCATTGTTATTGATTTCAGTTTCAGAAAACAAAATTGTTTCATTCTTGGATTTCACCAAATCTACATGCTTTTTCACACTTTACCCCTATTTTGTAAATCATCGTTTGAAAATTTGATTATTATTAAAATCATATTCATTAAAAACATGATATTCCATTAAAATTATGACTCATTGATATAATTATTCAAGATGTATTTGAATAATAAATGCATGCAAATGTTGGATTCAAACTTTAAGAAAAATCTACTTTCTTTAATTGTTTTCTTCGAATTCAATCAAACATGCAGTAGTTAATAATAAGGACAAAGTGAGATATTTTTCATCTTGTAATAATTCAAACTAATTTTTGTCTTTAATAAAAGTTCTTTCTTTTATATGGTATAGATTGAAATTAACTATAAAATGATAACTACATTGATTGATTTGTTGCTGACATGAAATAAAGCATTTCATAATGTAATAGTAATACTTTTGGTTATATTTGTCGTTTTTTTCGAGTCATCATATTCATCATCATCATCAGGAAGTGATTCATTGAATAATTTGTTTTACTTTGTTTAAAATATTTTAAAACTATGATTCATAACAATTTATTTTTGTACAATCATCATTGTGTAGTAATGAGTATTTACTTTCAACGGCACATCAATCTTGCATTTTAATGTAGTTGTCTGAATCACAGTGTTTATTCACTATTTTTGTCACTTTTTACAATCAATACTGTATTTTGATAGTTTTGAAAAATTATTGTTTAAAAATGAAATCTTTTACAATTGCAACAACAAAAGATGCATCTTAAAGTAGTGCTCTTTTAAGTTCATCAATGTTTCTTCTGTGAATTATATGAACCGGTGTATTCACATTTAACAAATATAACAAATATTAACAAATTACAATACAATACAATTATTAATATTGTTAAATTTGTAATATAATAATTTTTGAAAAAAAAAATTAAGAGAAAAACAGATTATGCTTGTTTTGCTTTTGCTTTGCAAATGCTTTTCAAAATGTTACACACAAACAAATTGCACTAATGGTAAAAATAATAATAGTAACAAAAGAAAAAGAACAAATAATTTCAAATGTTAGTTGCATTTCAAATTTGTTGATCAGAATTGGAAAAAAAAATTCAGTGTCGTTGAAATGTTGTTTCACAATGAGCTATGATTAATCATTGTTATGCAAATGTTGAATTGCTAATCATGTGAGCAGCATTGAAATGCAAAATAAAAGTAAACAATGAAATCATCAAATGGACTACAAGTCAAGTGAAGAAAATAATATATTGCTGTTCTTTTTCAAAAATTTCAAATTTAGTTTAAGCATTGGAAATAATGTCAAAGAAGTGGCAAATGTTGTGAAAAGACTACTACACCGGACGTGTCTTATTGTTCTGCATCAAGCTGTTCAACACTGTGCTACTTTTTTTCTTTTCTTTTCTTTTTTATTTATTGCAAATTTCCCAATCACTAATAAAAAGCTTCATTGAAACATATTTCAAATTTCGTCAACGTATGCTGATCTTCTTAGCTTGGAATTTTTGCAGCATGGATATGAAGTGTTATTGTTTTTTTTAATGAAAAAAGTTTCTTTCAAATTTCACCACTATGAAACTTTTTTTTTTCATTACATTTCAATGAGAATTATTATTATTTTAATTTCTTTTTATTGTTGGTTCGATTTAAACGAAATATATATACATGTATATCAATTATAACCACAACTACAAAAAACAATGGCAACAGTGAATTGTATTGTTAGAAATTTGCATTCAAAAAATATGTTCAAAGTGAATTTGCATTGAAATAATAAAAATGTTTTCATTTTCTGATCACTTCTTCCATAGCTACTAATAATCATTGTTTAAATGTATGCTGCAATGGGATTAAAGGTTGTCAAATTGGGAGGTCGCGAACGGCTGTTGTAAGAAATGGTTTTTCATTTTGCAATGCCAGCACTAATTCTCCCAATGGAACAGCTGTTGTTATAAATGCTGCACTGTATAAAATGCAATGGTCGGCGGATAAAATCAATAATATGCCATATGGCTAGCCAAACAGGCACCGGTTGAGCAATGTGAAATAAAGCATTACAAAGAATAATATATACTGTTTCTGCAGTTGTTGTGTTTGGTAATTTTCATTTTTATTCATTTCATTGTTTTTTAAATTGTTTTTTTTTTCAAACAAATCTTATTTCTTCAGTGTTCAAAAGTTGAAAAGGAGATGCATTACGGAAAAATTCAACTTTTGGCACTTGGAAATCAAATTTCCTTTACAACAGCAAATTTGCAATACTCTTATTATCAGAAAAGCAGTAACACAACACAAGAAGGGCAAAATGTGAAATTGTGGATAAATCAAAATAAATGCCTGAGGCAGAAAAGTCGAACCAAGAGATTATAAATTGGCTTGTGTGCATTTTCGGAAATTTGGCAAAATTAGATCCTCCCAAAAGTAGCATCTGCCTTTTGGACACCGTTTACGTTATTTCAGCGTTGTCTAATTATATAGTGCTTGAGGAAAATCAATTTCTAGCCGTCGAAAAGAGATTTATCTTTTCCTTCTCAAGCTTAACGGCTTCGGCAAGAAATAAGATAACCGGCGTCGGCACGACGCCAACTAATTGTGTATCGAAACAGCAACAGGCGACCAATCATTGGTCTGTTTAACAAGTTTTCCAAAACTCTGTTGTGCAATTTATTGGTTGAAACCAAAAACGCTGACTCCGCCTACTTTGATGCCGTTTAAATGAGCGTTATCAAAGTCAGCTTTCATTTCGTGTTGTTTTTGGATCAGCAGCTTGTTCTCTTTTGTTTCAGCTCTCTCACTTTTTACATACGCACCTATTATATCAATACACACACATATACACATGTATAAAGTGTATAGCGACCAGAGCAACCTTGCATACATATATACATACATATACATTTATGATGTCTCTTTTATGTTCAGCTTTTGTTATTTATGATTTTATTGTACGTTTTTTCTTGTTATAATTTTTTTTTACTGCATTTAGATAGAAAAAATTCAAAGACAATGGTTGGTCGTAATCGCTCGTTGCATAAAGTGGATTACAAAGAGGAAATGGTTTATTTGTTTCAACCACCACGTTCCACTTATATCCCGAACATCTCACCATTTTCACTGAAGTTGGAAACCTGGCTTCGCATGAACGAAATTCCATATGAGGTGAGTTTCGATGGGTCAAGGCGGCCCGCCTCTGCAATCATATATTTTTGGGCTAGGTTTCGGTCAAGGTCTCTTACCGTTGCGTGCAAATCATTTTCTCAGCTTACTGATATACATGAAATGAGAGTGCTTTTCTTTTTCTCTTTTCTATTCTTATTCCGTTGTCGTTCTTATCTCTTCTCCTTTGGCTCGCTCCCTGGCTAAACAAACGATTAGTCAAGTCTGAAACGCGTGCTCAGGCAATTTAATTAATCATTGGTTAGCTGGCGTTGCTTAATTGGACCTTAGTCCTACGCGCGTGCATAAGCTGGCCGAGGTTGTGTTCCATATTGTTGTTAGTCAATTTTCAAGCTGCGGTTGTCTAATTTTTCTTGATTTTTCCTTCCCTTCTGAACAATCGTTTTCTGCATTCTAAATCATGATGAATCATTTTCATTGAGATGAATCATTCGTGCGGGGGCGATAAACTGATAAATTTACGCATAGCGTATTAAATCGATTCTTTCGTATCAACTATTTCAATATTGAAGATTTTACAAATACATTTATTTATTTATTTATTTAATATCATCAAGCAGCTGTTTCAAAATTTGTTATATAGCTGGTCATCAAAAGGTAACTATACCGGTTGTAGATCAATTCAACAAAAATGGACAGTGTCGATCATTAAAAACCTGCTCTACTCATCATCTAATAGGAGACAAAATACTGAAGCCAATTATACCAGATAAATGAATCATAGCATGCAAGTCATTAAAAATATTATATTACAAATTTTTAATTGCAAAATGATGTTAAAGAAAACTATTTAAATCTTTTCGAATTCTTCTATCCCATCACACTATAATTAATTGTTAGTTAATTTCATAAAACTGCATTGTGTAAATACACAACTGTGAAATATTTTTAACAGCAGGCTGCGAAATGTTCACTTTAAAAATTTTACTATTTTTAAATGCTTTTTTTTCCTCAAAAATTTCACTGAACAACAATAGCAAATGTTGTAATAAAAATAGTTTTATTCAATGACTGACAATCATTTGTAACTTGTTGCAAAATGAAAATGTAAATATGAATATATATATATCTATTATTGAATTGTTGCAGTGATGTATTAATTATGGGCGTGAAGAATTTCTCACCAACAATTGAGTAATACTTTTGTTCAAAAAAGCAACATTTGTAAAAATGTAATTCTGTTGCATGTTTATGTAGAATAGCTCTGAGTTGCAATTTTTATTTCATCATAAAGCAGAGAATTTTGAATTTTTCGTGTTTTATTTTTTGTCTAGCTTGTTTGAATTTAATGTTACTTTCCATGTAATAAATATTATTATGAGATGCTGTTAGGAAAAATATCCACCATCGTAGTAATAGTGTAACAAGCTAGTGTGAGACTGATGATAATGTTGCAAAACTTGATCCGTAAAATTCTCGCCTTGTGCTATCGCTTGTCATTATCTGACTTGAGCTGACCTTTTTGACGTAGTCGGGTTTTTGTTTCTATTATCAAAAATGGCAATCTGTAAGGCCAAGATCAATTTTCTAGAGGGGAAGATTGTGGAAAGTGTTGTGGGGCTGGAGATGTACGGAGGGGTTGGTCTTGGGGGGGAAACGATTTCAATTTACGGCATACATTTCGGTGAAATACCAGAAATTCTTGGCAAAAATGTTCACAATTTTTCATTCATTGCATATTGGCAAGAAAAATTTCTCCCAGTTACTAGCAGGTACATTTTCACTTTTTTACATTTTATATCTTGTTGAAAGCATTTTTCAAAAATGAACAAACAAAAAAGTAAAATAATCCAAATTCCAAAATGATTTTTTAAACTTCTTCAACAAAAGCAAAAAAGTAACACATGCAAAAATCATATCAACCTGCAGGTTGATTTTGCATTCCATTGTGGTGCCAAAAGCTTGTTCATTGCAAATGTGCAAAATTCCAGCTTCGTGGAATGCACATGGGTTAAACAGTTTCAAGTAGTATTTGAGCTTTTGCAAAAGCTGGGTCATGCATTCCTGTGTAACACATTGTAAACAAAGCAAAAACCCTGGGATACACTGGGAATGTCGTATGTATTTGCCAATGCAACTTCATTTCTGCAATGTTTTCATTTCCCGGAAGTTTTCTGTAAAATGTTATACAATAAAGCTTAATTCACTAGCACAATTTCCTGTTTGCTTAAGCTGCTGAACATTTGAAAAAGAAGTACAACTGACACATCTGGAAATTGAAAAACAGTTGATTTGGCATTTCCTATTTTCTTTCTTTCTTTTTTTGAAAGAAACATCTGCTACACAGAATATTTTGAAATGTCATTTTTGATATTTTCTTTTGAAAAACTCTTTTCTATTCTAGAAGCTAATAAATTTTTTGTTGCAAATTTATCAAGCAAATATCTGGGGGCTATTGAAGGGAAAATTTTAGTGGGCGATGATTATGCGAATAGCAGAGGAAGTTATATATAGTGTGATACAGTATTCTTTTTATTTTACTGAATTTTTTAAAATTTACTGATGAATTGAAATTGGATTGAAAATATATGATGATCTTGCAAGAATGGATTAACTACAGCGCGCACACAAACACACACACACACACACACATATATATATATGTACAACTAAATTGTACATATAGTTGTTAAGGTCTGAAATTGAATTGTCAAAAAGAAATAACAGAAGAATTTTACTTGGAAGATTTAATATGAGAATAACTAGAATAATAAGTTAAGTGAATTTGATCAAAAACTGCATCATGCTCAACAAAGGGTGTGTCCATCCACTCAAACAATAGAGAGTTTATTTTGAAATAATAAAAGCCACTTTCTTGAACTTTTTTACATGCATTTTTGCAAAACCAAAGAATTAATATTTTATTATTATTATTTTTCTTATAAATATTATCTAATTATGTTGTATATTGCAGAGCATTGCTGTCGACATGACCAACACGTCGAAAAAAGGCCAGCTGCCATTTGTTGAGTTGAATGGAAAAGAGATTGCTGATTCTAATTTTATCATTGACGAGTTGAGTGTTCATTTTAAAAAAGAAGATTGTGAAGACAAAACTGCACTAGAAAAAGCTACACTTCGAGCATTTGAATCGTTGATCGAAGACTCACTTTCGTGGTATGTGGAAATGGAAACTTCTTTTTTTTTTTATTTTTACTTTTCTATTTCTGCTTTTCTCCATGCATCAACATAACACTTAGGCAAGCAAACATTTGGTGCTGATTTTATTACTATTGAAAATAGCATTTTCACTTTTGAAAATATCATTAATCATTTTTAACTGGTGATAATTTTAAGAAAATAGTCCAATGAAAAGTTTAGATGGGTACGATGGTTGTGAAATTTATAGTTTTATAAATTCTTTTAATGTCCCATTGGAAAACTTTTGTAAATTTATAGTTTTAAATTTTATTTTCTTCTGCAAAAATATGTTTTTTGGATAATTTTCCACTTCAATAATGTTTTTCTTCATTCGATTAGAAAGAATAATAGTTCTGGAATTGGTGCCTTGAGATGGATGGCTGGATGGATGGATATATAGATAGATAGATAGATAGATAGATAGATAGATAGATAAATATATGCGTCTTCAATTATCAAGATATTATTTCATGTTGATACGTTTTATAGATGATTTATATACATTGAATTTTTAATGATTTATTTTATTTCAGGGTCGTTGTTGTTATTCGATCGAACCACTGCGATGTGCTTTTCAATGACAACTCTTTCATTCGTCTTCTGCCAGCTGCTTTTCGACCAATTCGTGCAATAGCAGCTAAAATCTTTTCCAACAAAGTATATATATAAATAATTATATGAAAAATGTGAAGAGAAATTTTTAAATTTTTTATTTATTTATTTCATCCACCATTTCAGTTGAAGACAAAAGCATTTCATCAAGGAATTGGGCGACATAGTTTGACAGAGGTGACAACAATTGGTCAAAATTTGGTGAAAGCCATCTCGGTTTTTCTTGGTGACAAGACTTATTTGTCTGGAGAAAAACCCACCAAAGTAAGTAAAAAACATCTTAAAATTTTTAAATTGTTCTTTTTTCTTTCTTTCATGACATTATAATATTTATTAATTAATATATATATATTCATAGACTCTATTTGTATGAATTAAATACATACATACACATTAACATTTTTATTATGTATATAGTTGGATGCGGTTGCGTTTGGCCACTTGAGTCAACTTTGGTATACACCAGTGGAGAGCGAATTGAAAAAGTATATTGAAAGCGAGTGTGCAAATGTAGTGCAGTATTTGGAGCGTATGAAGACCAGTTTCTGGCCAGATTGGGCTCAACTGTGCGTCAATCAGTCGGTCAAAGTGGCGAAAGAAAAAGCATCCGATGGTTCCAAAGGGAACACAGCCGAATGCAATGCGGCCGCTGAATTGACCGACAAGATCGAAGCTATGGAAAATGGAGCTGAGGAAAAATGCGACAATGCCAGCAGTCATGAAGAAGAGAATGCTGTCGCCAATTCCAACGCGACCACACCCGTGGCAATGGCGGCTGAAAATGCCCAACCAGTGACTGTTGAAAGTCAATGAAATTAGTAGTGAACAAAAGAACATCTATCTATTTAGCAAACTCGAAAACAAAGCCAGAAGCTTTTTTTAATTTTAAAAAAAAATAGTAGTTAATTATTATTTTATTCATTTTTTTACTTTATTTTATATTTGTTTTACAATTACTATTTGCTTATCTATTTAAAATGCTATATAAAATACATTTTGGCATAATTATATACATACATATATATATACATGCATACATATGCATTTATATATATACATATTTATGCACTTATTCATTTATATATATATATATATATATTTATCAAATTGCTTGCTTTTGACGTATTATTTATCGAAGAGAAATCATTGCTTGTATCGATTTTTATAAATGTTCGTCATCTAAAGTTGAAGGAAAAGAAATGGATGATCTGAATACTGCTTTGATTATTTATTTGAACATATTGATATGCTTCTGTTTTCGAGTTTTTGCATTTTTGTTGGTAAAAAAAAAGGAAAGAACAATAAAATTTGCTTTTTCAAAAATGATTGTTCAAGAATACAGCTTGCAAAATGTGCAATCTCTGTCGCAGTTTCAATATCTGCTTTTATCTGATTATTATTTCTTGTCTTTTTTTACATAACTTCGAAAATGGTGTTCTGTTTTCTTAAAGCTTTGATAACAACATTACATGAGGAATTATTTCTTTTGTTTACTCTTTCACAGTTGTTTGTTTGTTTGTTTGTTTGTCAGTAGAAAAACAAACAAATGTCATGCATTTTAATGACAATACGAGACTTGTGTTCAAAGAATTACAAATGTTAAATAAAATTGTATACGTATGTATAATAGGTTAGTGTGGGCATTAATCACAAGACAATCTTTAGAGAAAATCATACCATCAATATAAAAAAAGATGATTAAACTAATATTAAATTAATAGTTAAATATTTTGAATGAATTTCGTTGAAAATTCAACAGAATTTGAACTTATGAAATGTTCCATTTTTGCAATTATAGACATCCATTGTTCATAATCGTCATTTGGCAAAAATTGTCATCGTCATGTTGCATTTCAATTTTTCTGTTTCTGATAATAATATTATTAATGCTTGTTTACATTTTGCTCTCTTTGTATGTTATTCCATTTTTCAAATATAATTATGCGCATTTCGCCTTGAACAATCGAAGAAGTAAAATGGCAAAAGCATTTGCGTTATGATTACGTTAATTATCTATTTTTCTATCAAACAAGAGAAAACAAATAATTGTGATACGATATTCATTTATTTATGATTTGTTTTTTGTATACTCTTATTTCTGTGATCAATAATTGTTTAACTGCTAATATGGAATTTAGATTTTTTTTTTAATAAGATCTGTAAGCAACTACAAAATAAAATGTTTAAATCTATAAGCATCTTCAAAATATAAAAAAGCAAACTGTCCTTCCAAAATTTTTTAAACAAATACGTACTTTATTTAAATTTTTATTATATTTTAACACATCTATTTTGCGTTCCTTGCTTGACGGCGGATAATTCATTAACAGTTATCGATAATATTTTGGAGGTTTTGCTTGTTGTTGCAGCAGTGTAATGTGAATTTTCACATCACAAAATTATTTTGTTTTCCCAGTACGCTATTCAGTGATGTTTACCTTGTTGCTTTATGCAACGTATTGAAATGTTCAACATTGAAGCATTTGCAACAACGTTTTGACACATTTCCTTGTGCTGTTAGAAAGCAATGTCACAATATAAGGGAAATTACCAATAAGCACTACTTATATATTGATGTTTCTTTTTAATATTTGTTATCAAAAATGGAGAAATTAAAATTTTCATTATCAATAAACTTTTTGTTTGCTGAACTTCATGCTTTTTATTTAAATTTTTTGCACTTGTGAAAGCTTGCTTTCATGTGAAATTATTTTATTTCCTTTACTTCGAATTTTCTATTTTTATCATTTATTAATTTCATTTAATATTATGTAAATTGTAAAATTGAAAACATTAATTCTTTTGAAATTTCTGTTTTGCAAAACCTTGAACTGTTTTATGAAAATTTATTTCACTTCTGTGTTATCTGAATCAAAATGCGATAAAATTGGGTTGAACGTAGTATGTTTACAAAGGGCTTATCGTGATGTTAGCTTAAAACTTTTACGCCCAGTATTGCTTTCATTTGAAAATGATAAAGTTGCTTGATAAAATGTGATCTGGCAGAATTGTATTTTTCATCACTGCTGCAACAATGTTTGCCGAACTATCTCTTTTTTGGACAATCATTTTTGTTTCAATATTTTCTGCTTGGAATTTGAATTTATACGAAAAGTAAGAGAATGTTATTCATTTATTAATTTGTTAACAAAATTTATGCTTGCCAATTTATAGCTATCAACTTTTACAAATCCAACTTTTATCACAAGATGACGTTAATGTTTTACAGAAAATTGTCGATGTTGAAAACTTAGAAGTGAACAAAAATTCATCTATATATATATATATATATTTCGAAACAAAAAATAATATTTTGTTTTGTTTAGATGGACTTTTGGACACCGCTAACAGATTTCGATAATTATGATAAACCAATAATTGCATTCATGCCACCAACATCTGTGAATTTATTAATAGAAAATCTTGAAAAGTCGAAAATTTCCTACAGTAATATCACCGATGTCTTCAGAAAGTAAATTCAAAATGTTGATTAAAAATATCAAAAATCAGTTTATCTTTTTTTTATCTTTCAAAATATATCGTTAAACAGACATATTTTTTAAAAAAATTAAAATTTTCAAAATTTCACATTACTTAATTCATACGTAATTAATTGTTGTTTTGTCATTTTATAGACATTTCAATAATCATGTACAAATGTTGAAAGACAAAAAGCATAAAATGAAAACTTCAAAACTATTATCCACTTTTACATTAAATGAATACCACACACTTGCTGAGGTAAGATGTACTTTTATTATGCGAATTACAAATAATATGTTCAGATTCATTGGTACATGCAAGATCTGAGCAGAAAGCATCCACAAATTGTAAAGTTGATCAACATTGGCTATTCTTCTGAAGGCAGACCATTGTTGGCTGTTAAAGTAAAATTGCGAATTTAAGAATTTCAAATTTTACATTTAATTAAACAGGTTGGTAGAAATTTTACAACGAATTCAATTTGGATAGATGCTGGAATGCACGCTCGGGAATGGATCGCGCCGGCAACTGCCGTATATTTGTTACATCAAGTATTTTCTTTCATACTGCAAACTTGATGTGTTTTTTGAAAATAGATTTAATCATTTCAACGAAATAAAAGCATGCTTTTAATATTTACATATTACGAAATAATCTTTAGTAAAGCAAAAGTTATTTAATTAAATAAGTTATATAATTAATATAAATTTAATTGAAATTGGAGAAAAGATGAACTTAATTAACTATGCACTCACTGTGTTTTCGATGCAATGACAGTATTTTAAAAAATTATAATTTCGATGTTTATGATCAAAATTTATTCAAAACTACTTTTTATGTGATAAGATGATAAATATTATTTTTAGCTTGCTGAGAATTATGAAAATACGAAAGAAATTCAATCCATTTTGGACAAATACAGCTTTTACATATTACCTGTGGTTAATCCAGATGGATATGATTATTCTTGGAAATCAGTATACATAAAGGAATTTTAAAAGATAAACTTGCTTTATTATTTCTTTTAGGAGCGATTCTGGCGTAAATCTAGATCCAAGCACAACTGTACGTTTTGGTCGTGTTGTGTAGGAGTTGATTTAGATAGGTATGTCAAATATTACTCATATTTTTATAATTGCAAAGCATTGAATGATAATTTATTAAAGAATAAAAATATAAAATTTGCAAAGCCAATTGCTTCATTTTTTCAACAATGTTTGATTTAGTACATTTCTTTCTTTTCGCAGTGGAATTCATTTATGAAATTTAGAAACTTTAAAATAAGTATCGACCTACAAGGACATCCGTGTCGCCCAGATTACCCTGGACCATTTCCTTTTTCGGAATCAGAGACCAGAGCTGTTTCAAAGTTTCTTTCTGAAAATCAACAGCACATACTGCTCGCGATATCTCTGCATTCATTTGGAAAATTGTTAACAGTACCATACAGTTTTAAAAGTGATGAAGTAGAAAACTCAGATTTTCAAGTAAATTAATTTAATATTTTAGTGTTTTATCTGTATTTGAAAGCATATTTTCTGATAACATTCCGTTATAGACTTACACAGCTCGACACTTTTTACAAGCTACAGCATTCAAAAATAAATTTTACACTTTTACACAAGCCTACAACAACTATAGTATGTGAATAATCGAAACTGTATTAGTATATTTCTTTTTCTGAAACAAATGTAATCTGGGCTTTATTTTAGAATTCAGCATTGGTCAAGAAATGGATTGGATACGTTTATTTACAAGTATAAATTACATGTACAATAATTATACATTTATGCCAATTTGATGAAATTTAGATATCTCATTAGCCTATTCCATTAAACTTCCTCCAACGCCAAATGAACCTTATGGATTTTTGCTTCCTGAAGATTACATAGTTCCTGTCAGCATTCAAGTGAGATACTACAAGATTTTTATTTTGCATTAAACTTTTGTAAATTTTATTTGATTTAGGCATTTGAAGGCATTTTGAATATGGTAAAAAGCCTTAATTACTTTTATTAACAAATTTAATCAAATCAAACATGAAATTATCCCATATGCTTTGTAGTTAAATTTATTACTATTAAAAATCACTTTGCTGTTAAACTCGATGAAAAAATATTCACAAGATTGAAGTTTCCACAAAATCAAACGAAGTGGCTAATAAACGCACGCAATTACTTTTGAAAATTAAAAAAAAATTATTGAAAATACCTCTAAAATTTTGCAGTGAAATAACCTTATTATATACAATAAAAGCGTTTAAAAATTTGTAATTTTAATTTATATTTTAAACTTTGAAGGCTTTCTAGTGTATTAAATGTTTTCATTTAAGCATTTTAACAAGATAAAAATGATGCTGAAACAAAGTAATAAAGTATTATTTTAGTATTGTGATACTGTTCAAAACAATCTGAAATTTCAAGTACAATAGAAACAATTTTAATATGAAAAAAGATGAAAGCACAAAAAGCTTTAAATTTTCATAATTTTTTTGCATTAACAGTTGAACAAAATATTGTTTACATTTATTACCCTTTTATATAAATAATTGTTGATTTTTTAACAACTAATTTATCAAATATTGTGAACAGTATTTTGATTGTACTGTTTTAGAGGGAAATGATGAAGCAGTTTACAAAATTTAGTCACAATAAGTTATACAGTTCTCTTTTAGATCATATTTTCACATTGTAACATAACATTATAAATATTGTATTAAAAATTGTTATAGCATATAAATTTGGCTGTTTTCATGAATTTTTTGTTTTAATAAGATATCGCAGTGATATGTAATTGCATACATTCAATTCAGAAGAGTTTGACGCAATGCGTGTAGTTTAACAGTATTCTTTTAAACATTTAAATCAAATATTTTAAATATTTAATTATTGCGTCAATTAAATTTACGTATTAAATATTTTTTTAAGTAATATCTTTTTTTCAATTAGAAATATGAAAAAGCAGTAGATTTTTTACTTCATAAAAATAATACTTGATAATTTTATTATTATAACTTACTGTAATTAATGTGAACTCATGTGGAGAGGAGTGCGTGTTATGCAAAGTTTGTATACTTTATTTCTGATATGATTATTTCTCTTCTTTTTAGTAATATTTGTGAGCTTCAGCTATACTTTTTATTTCATTGTATGAAGATCAATTTTTTGCTCAGTAACTGATGTTCTTCATTCAGGTTGCATTGATGTTCATTCGATCTGTTTTTATTCTGGTTAATGGACTCGAAATTTAATTATGTTTATTTTATAATTTAAAAAAAGTCTTTCATTTTTAGCTATATACATAATTTAATTTTTTTTTATTTTGTGAATTGTAATTTTAAAGTATTTATCGATTTTCACTGTCACCAAAGCCGATGGTTGAGTGAAATGTTTGAAGGTTCCTTTTTCAGCTCTGTCAGTTAGTTTTCTTTTTTATTTCGCTAAAACCGATATATAAATGCAATTTAACGCTGTTAATTAGCTGATTTTTGCAAGAATTTGTAATATCTTGTTTGATTTGTTAGTTTCTTTTGTGTAACAATTTCTCTGGACCAACTCATCTATTCATTATTGTTAAATCAGCAGAAGAGAGACATTTTGTTTTCTTATTATTCTTATTAATTTTGATCATTTTTGTATTCTTCAGCTAAAGTTATTGTTGAAATTGTAAAAGTTGAAGTATCACATTGTCATTTGCTTTCTGTTTGCGCAGTGCAGCCGGTGTTAGCATATTGCAATTGTAACTCTTTTGATTGGTTTTCCCTTAATTGTTAACCGAAGTTCAGCTGTGAATCGATTTCTGACAGTTGCTGACCGTTCATTGTGTTTACGTAGAATTTCTTGTTGATGTGAAGAATTATGGCGTGTTCTGTATGCAGTTGTCGCCCGGCTGGAAATATGCTTCATTATTATTATAATATTATGATTATTTTCTAGACATCCGATGGTTGAATACTGGACTTCACGATTTTGTCGTCTTATTCTCTTTTGCTTACTTGTTTTTGGCAGTATTCATGCCTTAAATGGTGTGTACGATTTGGATTTAAAGATGCCCGGAAAAATGCCATCAAAAGTATGATTTTTTATACTTATTTTAATATTAAAAAATTTTTTTTCCTCTCACGAATGAATTTTCGGTCGCAAAACAGTTTTATTCTTGCGTTTCAGTGTTTGAAAGTACACTTGCTTTATATTTCATCAATAGTTTGTCTGTGGTCGTAAGTGAAGCAATTACGGTTAGCAATATTAAATTATATTTGTATTATATTTTTGTAAAATTTTTCAAGAAAAAATTGCTTTTCATCTTTTCAATTGAAGTTTAAATTTGGAATTTTTTTTGATTTTGTTTCTTTCACTAATGGAATGATTTTGTAGAAAATAATATCAATTTAGCTTGCGATTGAATTTCCTCTCAATTATGTAATGTACGTTTATCTTGTTTGCATTTCGTACGTGATTTTGTACGCGTAATTTGCACATAATTGTTGTTTTCTGAATTTTGCAGAATTCTGTTTTCTTTAGTTTTGTAATTTTTAAGCGTAGATTAGTTTATTTAGTTTAGCAGCTGTTGTTTAAGTTCAGGTGTATGATGAAAAATTTGTGCTTATTATCAAGAGAAATACATTTTTATCCCATCAAGCATGTAAATTGTACACGGAAATCGGTTGAAGTAGTTGTCAATAAATTTTTGACGTAAAAGAAATGCCTTGCTTTTTAAGCTAATCGATTGAAAACAATGCTAACTAATTTTGATTCCTGATTTCAAAAGCTGGTGGTCACTTTTGGATGTAGTTATGGATAGTTTTTTTTTCAGGATTAATGAAAAACTATCTGTATCTTGTCTGCTTTTTTAAATTTATTATTTTGATGATGATGATGATGCATGATTATCTTCCATCGTTGTGTAGTTAATGATTTTTCAGTTATTGTAGTTCTTAGAAGCTTTTTCTTGTTTTAAAGCATATTGGAAGCACTGGAAGAATTTTTCTTTTCTTTTTTTGTTATTATCATTTTTAGATTTTTGTTCAACTCGATTTGCAAAGGTTTGTTTTTCATTATCAGTTTTTATTTTACTTTTGATTTTATTCATTTGAATCAAGTCATTTGAAATTGATTGAAAATGAACTTCATAAAAATTTTATTGAAAAAAAAAATAGAGAAATCGACAATTTTCAGTTGAGCTTTTTTTCAATTTATTAATTTTCTTCTTATTCTTAGTTTAAGATTATTATGTTAATGGTAAGAATCTTTCATTGCCTCATGCGTTGGGATTCTTGTTTATTGATTTTTTAACTGTTGTGTAAGGATACCACAGTTGTGCTTGCCAATGATAAATAAGTTTACGTGCACTAGCAGTAAAATTCACACACACATACACAATTGTTTCCTTATTAACTGTATTTATGGCTGATCGATTGTAAATAGGCTATTTCAAAGCCACTTTTATATGATTGTAAGAAAAAAGAGGATGTTTTATTTCCTTTTTCAATGATGCTCTGTTGTTTGAATGGGTGTGGCTTTTGTTTATTATACATTCAAGTTATTGATTGATTAAATTAATTATCATCTTCTCTAGCAGTACTTATTATTAATAGTACTGGTGTCTGTTGTTTAAGTTTACCAAAATGCAAAGCATCATCGTTTCAAAGCAAAGGGTCTTGAAGAGAATGATTGTTATTTTCTTTGTTTTTTTTGCACTGTACTTGGCTAACTGATTTTTGAGAAAAGAAATTTTGAAAAATAAAATTCAGATATTGTTTCAGCGATTATCATATGCTTATTCTCTTGAACATTATCGATCTATCTTGCCTGTGAGTGAGAAGTTCTCAATGGTGTAAAACAAAATTATAGCATATTATTCCAAATATTTTACGATTATATATATATATAAGAAATTGATTTTTGTCTTCTTTTTGTGTTTAGGATGAAGAATACCTGTGCTATGGGATAAAGGTTGAACAGCCTGGTTATATAAGTAATATTTTATTGTTTAAGATTCATTTCATAATGTCAATAAAGTATACAAGTTGTTTTATTTATTTTTTTCAGCGGAATTTATTCCAATTGCTGAAGTTAGCCGGGTTCATCATATGATCGTGTTTGGCGCAATGATAAACGACAATGCACCAGGCAGTGTTTGGTGAGTGTTTGGAAATTTTCAGATTCATTTTTTTCCCCCAACATCCTATCCGCAGAACGGCTTAATTTTATTTGAATTATTAATTTTTGATTCAGGCGGTGTGAAGGCTCTCTCGGTGTGCCGAGTGCGAAAATTCTCTACGCTTGGGCAAGAAATGCCCCTGCGTTGAAAATGCCAAATGGAGTTGGAGTGCCAATCAGTGGCAGCAGCACTGTCAACTACTTGATTTTGCAAATGCATTACAATCTGAAATTTATCGGTAATTTATTCATTTTTTAAATTATTTTTATTGTTAATTTTTTATGTTATTCAAGGCAGTGTTCTCGATTATTCCGGTGTGACGATGAAAGTTACTTCCAATCATCCCAATTATGTTGCGGGGGTTTATATACTTTATGCAGATGGATCGGTTTCAATTCCACCCAAAATTTCAGGTACATTTCAAATTAAGTTTCAAAATAAACTGATATATTATATAATAATTTTTAAAAAAAATACTTATGTTGCAGAATTTCCGATGAATATTTCATGCGCAGTTGAAGAGAATGTCATAATTCATCCTTTTGCTTATAGAACACATGCACACTCACTGGGTAGGTGATTTGGCTTTGTTTTTGATGTTTTCATTTATTTATTTGAAATTAAATTTCATCACTAATTTCTAGGCAGAATAATAACCGGATATAAATACCGCGGCAATAAATGGACTTTGATTGGAAAGGGTAATCCACAGTGGCCACAGGTAAACGAAAAAAGTTTTCATTTTTATGCAATTTGAAATTAAGTTGAGAAAATAAAATTTAATATTAATCAGTATATTTTAAATTTATATAATATTGTTTATTTTCATGTTTTTAAAATTAAATATGAAAAATATTCTGATCCTGAACATGATAGTCAAGTTAATGAGAAATATGCGTCAGTTGAATTTGAAATTTATCTTTTTTTTTTATATATGCAGTGGTTTTATCCGGTGAAAGATAAAATAACCATAACAAGAGGTGACACCATTGCTGCGCAGTGTATATTCGATTCAACATCACGCGAGAGCACAACTAAAATAGGGTTGGATCTTTTTTGGCGATTTGTTTTTTTTTTGTTGTTTTAGAAATATTTCTTACTTAACTTTGCACATAAGCATGTTAAATTTGCATATGAAAATGCGTTTTGTATTGTTTTTCTCTAGTGCCCACGGAATGGATGAAATGTGCAACTTTTATATGTACTATTTTGTCGAACTGAAACATTTGGATGTGTTGGAAGATTTTTCAGCTTGTGGTAGTTCTGCCGATGAGAATCTGTTTTCACAATATCCAGCTGACGCGAACAAACCATTGCCGCCTAACCCTGTTTTTGAGGAACAAGCAAAAATGGTCGCCGAGCGTTTTGGTACTTATTTATTTATTTATTGTTACGTAAATTTTCTACTATTCCTTTCTTAATAATAATGTTAATGATTTGCAATAGGACCAGAATTGATTGATGATTGGTTACAATCACTGGATGTGGCGATTGGTCAAATATCTGGAATTGCAATAGATGGTGATGACAATATTTTGATATTTCATCGTGGACCTCGCATTTGGGATGAACAGTAAATTTGGGAATGTTTGTTTGTTTGCATGTGTTCTAAAGCATTGGATTTGGATTTAGATCTTTCGATTTGGATAATATGTTTCTTCAACAAGACAAAGGTCCAATTCGAAACGACACGGTACTTGTCATAAGCCCTACTGGGAAATTGTTGAAACGCTGGGGTGGTGGTTTGTAAGCAAGCAGTTGTTGTTGTTGTT
The DNA here is from genome assembly GCA_001447755.1 of Trichinella papuae. Classification (NCBI taxonomy): domain Eukaryota; kingdom Metazoa; phylum Nematoda; class Enoplea; order Trichinellida; family Trichinellidae; genus Trichinella; species Trichinella papuae. The sequence goes on along the minus strand of JYDO01000021.1, from coordinate 12,468 downwards.
GTTGTTGTTGTTGTTTTCTGCAATAAATTCATTTTCCATTTCAGATTCTACATGCCGCATGGAATATATGTGGATCACAAGAAAAAGCTGTGGCTTACTGACGTCGCCTTGCATCAGGTGTTTCGGTTTGATTTTGAAAGCAGCACGGAAGAGTTGATTTTGGGCAAACGTTTCATTCCGGGCGGTAATCTAGAATCGTTTTGCAAGCCTGCAGCCGTTGCAGTTTCCAAAGATGATTTGGTTTTTGTCGCCGACGGATACTGCAATAGTAGAGTGATGAAATTTAGCTATGATGGCACATTTTTACAAGCCATTGATCTGTATTCTATCCAAGGTGAGTTGATTTTTTTAAATAATTCATTTCAAAAATATTCATATCTTTTTGTTCATAGGTCATCGAAATACACTTGACTACATGCAAGTGGTGCATTCATTAGCAATTAATGATGAAAAGCAGGAACTGTTGGTCACGGACAGGGAAAACTCACGTTTGGTGATTTTTAAATTCAACGGCACCTTTTCTGGATTTATCAAAGAAAATCACATGCGCGGCGCCCTTTACGGCATTACCTATTGCCCTAAAAGTAATTTGAAGATGCTTTTTGTTTGCATACATACTTTTTTTTTAATTCAAATGCAAATTTAAGTGAACGTATTTTATGTGATCAACAATCAACTGGCTAGAGAAACGGTGGCGCCAGTTGAAATTCGTGTGTTTGCATTCGAATCTGAATCATACAGACTGCTTTATTCATTCAAGCCGGATAATTTTGTTTGTTTTGCTTATTATTATTATTATTTTGTTGTTGTTGTTTGATTTATTTAAAAAAATTTTCCAGGACTTCAAGAACACTCATTCTATTGCATGCAGTTTGAATTGTTCAAATATCTATATAAGTAAGTTGACATTATTTATTTATTTTTGAAATATTCAACTGACAGAAAAAGTTTGTTCGTTTAATAATCATTTTATTATTGCTGCTTTAGGCCATGGACTTCCAAATACGGTGTTGAAATTTAACATCCACGCAATCAGTAAGCATTGTGAAAGAGATTGTTTTCCATTGTTGCTTTTTTTTTTTTGATTTGCTTCTTTCATCTTGTAGGCAGTCCTGTTCATGTGGAAAGGAATGCCGATAATGCGAATCTGTTGATGGAATCTAATAATGAATTGCCGTTGTTTGATTCGCACACATTTTACACAACCATCATCTTGTGCATGGTTGCTGCCATCATTCTCGCCATGGCCGTAGCAGCGGTCATGGTGGGCTGTCGTGTTTTACGTCGTCGTCAAGGCAGCAGTTGTACTCAATTTGGACTTTGATTATTAATTTTTATATTATATTGTTCTTTTTTTTCCATTTTCAGCTAACAAAGACAGATCGAACCACCCGTTGTTGAAAAATTCAAAATGGAGACAAGTAGGTTGTTTGTTTTGTTGTTGTGTTCTGGTGAAATATATTTCCATTTGTGAAGGGTTTTCAACCTCTGAGCACTGAAGATATAGATGCAGTCGATTACACCTCGGACGACAGTGATGATAGGGAAGATTTATTGTATTCCAGTTCGCAGATGAAGAAAACTTCTGACCTGTGATTGATTCACTTTGCTTTTGCTTTTGTCGTTCGTTTCTATCGTGTCATTGCTTTTCCGCTTTGCCATTGATTTTGCTTTTTTTTATTTTCATTTTTTTTTATTTTTTCCTTCTCTATTCTTCTTCATGCCATTGTTGTTTTATGGTTATTGATGTGCTAGTGCATGCTGATGTTGTATTATTTGTCCTCTTGCAAGCTGATGATTTTCTTTTCTTCGTTGAAGATCAACTTTCTGTGGTGCATTATGTTTTTATTTTTTTTAATATCATCTGCTACGGAGGAAGAAGTGTTGTTTGTGTTTTTTCTTTATTTTTTGTTCTTGCAACGATGCAATTCAATGGAAGTAATTCTACGCACAAAGGCACACGTACGAAGTTGAAAACAAGGCCTATTCTTTTATGCATTTATTGGTTGGTAAACGTTTAACGAAAAAATGCAAGCATCAATAAGAAGAGAAGAGAAAATTTTTTCTAATCTTTTATTTCACATCTCTGCTGCAAAGCATTTGCAAAAATATTTCCAAACCAACAAAGATGATGGATAAATACAGGATGCAGTTGTTAGCAGTGATAATATTGATGAAATTGGTATAATAATAAAGTTTGCCTTTGTGAAGTCACAACTTTTTCCAACGAATGACATTGTTTTTCTATTCATGCAAATTCAATAAACAAACAATACAAATATAAAATATGAAACTGAGTTTCTTAATTTTGTACTCTACAGTATACAGTGAAGTTCTGTTTGCCAAGCTGCACGTCGAACACGGTCATTAAATATATTATTTGTTAAAGGCAAGTCATTAGAATGCAATATTCAACATTTAATAATGTTAATTGTTATTTTTCAAGTTCATAATTGGAAATTTTCAAATGTCCTTCAGACATTCTTCACTGTTTGCATTCCTGAATTACTGTACAGTACTGTATTCAAGTTAGACTGTCGGCAGGAAACATTTAACGCAATAATTGTGTGAAATAAATTTTAATTTTTATAATGCATGTCATAAAAGATAATATCACGAATACAGTTGTAATTTTTGATACTTTTTTTTTACAATATACTGACACATAAATATCAATAGACTGATTGAGGTAAAGATAATTTGACATTTGAGGAAATTTTCAAACATTAACTTAAATGTAAATGTTACTTGAACCTTTCATTAAACTATTTTGTGGTTGTGAAAAATGTTACTGTATTCCAAATTTGTAAATACAACCATTAGTAAAATGTAAAACAAATTGTTTGTTCAGTTGTTCAATTTCATTCTTGTTTCTATGAGTCATTAACATTTGAGAAATGTCTGTTTATGTAAATAATTAATTTGATTGTGATACTATTTGACAAACTGATATTTATTTTGCTATTTGACTTTTCGGCTTTTCATTGAAGGTTATTTTAATTTAATATCAGTATGTAAGTGTATTTGGAAATAAGTGAGCTGTTGAATCGTACGACTGTGCAATTTTTGTTCATGCAATTCGTTTCCAAGCATGGTTGTTATGTTCACCTTTCACTGATCATTCCCGGTGGACTGTTGATGAAAATCAGAAAGTTGTTAAAGTTAAATGTAAAGTCAGTTAAATATTTATTGAAATTGTAGCTGTTGAATTGGCTTTTCTCTAACATTATAACGAATATGATTATTTCAATAATGATTGCTTTGATTGTATAAGTTTGATATGTTAAATGAATTGCAGTGTAAACAAGTTTTATTACATTATAATATTATTTCTGCTTTATAATTAACTTTACAGTTCTTCAAAATGTACATTGCTTCGTAAATTTAAATGGGTCGTGTTTTTTTTAAATTTTTTTAGAATGTTCAAAAAACATATAAAAAAGATATTTAGGTAATTGTATAAGTGATAGCTTTGTGTGTAATAGGAACGAAAATGTTGAGATTGATTTTGATTTTTTGAATTCTTTTTCTAATAATAATAATTTTACAAAAATATTACTACAGTATTTTAATTAATTTGATAAATGAAGCAATAAATTCAGTAATTTAACCAAATATATTAATAAATTGTTTTTATCATAAAAATGCAAATAATCAAAGTATTATTATCTAGTTCTGCGATTGGAGCTAGTTTCTGTCATTTGTAGTTTTGAAAATTGATCCTATGCATGACTGGTGAATTATTTTCTGAACTATGACTGCGTTGATGGTATTTCTAGTTGGTGCATAAATTTCTATGTAAAAGTGTTTGTACATTTTTCCATTGGTGTCAGTGTTGTTAGTTGTACATGATAATGCACCTAATTGTATGTTATTTTTCTTTAAAAATATTCTTTTCCATATTTAGTTATTAATTGATGTGCATATATTTTTTACAATTTTATTTTCAATTTTTGTAGTTATTTTTATATATTTATTCATTTTTAGTTGTAAAAAGTGGCAAAAATGCCAATTACAGAATCCTGCATTCGTTTTCCTTGAACAAAGCACCACATTTTTATCGCTGCGTAATCAAAATTTAATCAAATCAAAAAAGGAACAGGTGAGAATTTATTTCTTTAGTTGATTTTTCTTATTTGAAATTAAAATTAAAAAATATTTCTTACACAACACAATGGACTCTTTTTACAATTGTATGTGTATGTGCATGTGATGTACAATTTTGATATTAATAAGTGGAAGTTGCGAAAATTGTGTAATTTTAATATTTATTACTTTGCTCATTGAAACGCACGCAAATGAATATTTATCTTTTATTATCAGAATAAATAAATTAAACAAATGAGAAGTTACAAATTTGAAGTAAGGCGATTTTCTAATAAATTATGAAAATTTATTCAACAAGTTGTAGAAGTTTTACTGTACTTCTGATAGTGATTATGTTCAATAGAACAAAAGTCGGTTCAACAATCGCGTTCAGTTTTTAAAAATGGTGTTTTTCTGCTTATCTTTTTGAAATAATTATTTTATTGATTGTCAGTTTAGAAGCAAGTTTATTTTTAGACAATCTCTTGAACATGAAATACCGAACATTGTCTCAGTTGAAGTTGCTGATTTGGAAAAATATGCTACTTCAAAAGCGTTCCTTGATGTGGACTTTGTTGGAACTCGGCCTGCCGATGTTGTTCATCATCATTTTGCTTGTTCTCAGACAACAAGTGGACAGTGCTTCTCGTCCAGCTGTAGAATATGCGGACTTTTCCATAACGGCTACTGTAGACGATTTTTACGAGCCAGTCGACGGTGAGCCGATCCATTCTGTATGTTTCAATCCAGTGCAGCTTTACTTCACACCGAAAAACAACCTCACAATTCAAATAATGAGCATTGTTAACAATCGATTGAGACTTTTGTCCAAAGGTTGATTGAAATTAACTTTCTATTTCATTTTTAAGCCAATGTTTGTTTTTTTGCTCAGCTTATGAAAATGAACATACAATGGTTGAAGACATTATGAAAGAATTGAATCAACTCGACTTGTGTGGCTGTTCAGCTTACGGTAAGCTTTTATTTGTTTTTATTTTTTTGTATTTGTAAAATGTTGTTTATTTGTTTATTTTTTGTTAATAGGTGCTGTTGTGTTTGAAGATGGATTCCTTAATGAGACAGGCTTGGGAGAAGAATTGAAATACAAAATTCGACTTAGCAATACACCTAGAAACTCGCAGTCCAGGCGTGGCACTTGGAACATTGGCCAAGCAAGTTTGTTCAACGTCGGACATGGGTGGAAAACAAATGCACTGTATGCATTTCCACCTCAGAATGGTCCTCGTCAGAGCAATTCAACAGATGGTGGTAAACCAGGTACATACACATATATGAATTGTGAATTATCTGTATCATGTATTTATTATTATTATTATGTAACATTTCAAAATTTCTCTGATAAATTCATTAATTAAATATTTTGTGGATGTTTTTTACAGGATATTGGCGAGAAGGGTTTTTGATTCTTCAACACGCAATTGACAAAGCTGTTATCAGTATGCTGGCTTCAAATCTTACCGACGTGGATAAATTTCACGTGCATCTGAAACGATTTGTTTATCCCCCTTATGTTGATAATCCGTTTATCACGGTCATTCAGCAGCATTTGCCTGTGATTATGCTGTTGAGCTTTGCATTCAGCGTTGTCTACATCTCCAGAACTGTGGTCATGGACAAAGAGTTGCGCGTCAAGGTAAACAACAACGATTACGATAATTTGAATACACACACTGAATAGTTGAAATTCAATTGAATTATTCCGCTTTTCGTTCAGGAATATATGCGTGTGATGGGCTTGAAATTGTGGGTTCATTCAGCGGCGCATTTTATTTGCAACTTCCTCAAACTGGCGTTCATTTCAGCCATGTTGACGCTTTTCTTGTGCATCAGCATAAACGACAAGAAAATACTAGTGAAATCGGATCCCAGCGCTGTATTTTTCTTTTTCTTAATCTATTCGGCCACATCCATTTGCTATTGCTTCGCCGTTGGATCATTTTTCAAAAATGGTACAGTAGAATTTAAGATGTTCAAGTTTGTATCGATTTTATTCATTCGTGTTTGTTTGTCATCGTTGGTGTACAGGTAATGTAGTCGCCGGCTGTACAGGTTTGGTTTGGTGTTCTCTGTATTGGCCGTATTTTTTCATACAACCTCGCTACGCTTCTGTGCTTCGGTCGACCAAACTGTTGACATGTTTGCTTGTGAATTCAGCCATGTCTTACGGTATACAGTTGATTGGTATACTTGAGGGTCAGAGTGAGTTGATTTTTTTGCTTCTTTCAATAGGAACCGAACGGACTTTCTTTTCCAATGTTCAAATTTAGATGTTGGTTTGCAGTGGTATAATTTATTTCATCGTGGAACAATGTACAACAATTTGTCAATGATAGAAGTGATTGGCATGCTGTTGGTCGATGCTGTCCTGTGCTTGTCGATTGCTTGGTATGTCGAAGCGGCGAAGCCTCGGTACAACTCAATCAGACAATTTATTTCGGTAAATTTATTATAATCTTCTTCTTCTTCTTTTTATTCTAATATAATCTGTGTTGTTTTATAATGTTTTCAATTATTTATTTATTTATTTATTTTGATAAAAAATATCTCAGTCAAAATTTTGTCATAAGTTATTCGGCAGCAGACGAAGAAAAGAATCGATTGAACAAGCAAGCAAAGAATCATCTGCATCGAACAGTGGAGTTGGTCATTTTGAAGACTACAACAATCCTGCTCGAGTGACAGTTTCTATTCGCAAGCTTTACAAAGTGAGCTATTATTATTTGTTTGTTTGTTTGTTTGCAAATTCAGTTTGTTTAGATATATGAAAATCAATCATCTGCCAGAAAAACGGCTGTTGAAGATTTGACGTTGGATTTATATTACGGTCAGATTACTGCTTTGCTTGGTCACAACGGTGCGGGCAAAAGTACGACCATATCAATTCTGACAGGTAGCAAGCATTTTTTAAATTATAAATTATTATTTCTGTTTAGTATTGTTGTTTTCAGGTGTGCTAGCTCCTAGTTGTGGTAGTATCACAATCAACGGTATGGATATAAGGAAACATTTTGATAAAATACAAACAACTTTGGGCTATTGTCCTCAGTATAATCCACTGTTCGCTTGTATGACAGTTTACGAGCATTTGATATTCTACTGCAAGGTGAATGTGTGAATGAGATGTTTGAATTTGTGACAAATTTTTTACCTCATTTCTTGTTTCTTCAGCTAAAGGGAAGGCAACTGATGCCGACCGAAGTGAATCGTTTGTTGCATCTGTTGAACTTGGAGTCGAAGCGTCATTCGCTGGCCGACCATTTGTCCGGAGGCATGAAACGGAAATTGTGCGTTGCTATTGCTTTGATCGGCGGCTCTGAGGTATTGTACTGTAAGAGGCGATTGTGCAAAATTGAAAATTGTCATTTTGTGGTGAGGTGGTGCTGTTGGATGAACCTACAACAGGCATGGACCCGCGCGCAAGGCACGATGCTTGGCAGCTGTTGCTCGAAGAGAAGCAGTACAGAACGATGCTGTTGACAACGCACTTTATGGAAGAAGCCGACCTGCTCGGTGATCGAATTGCCGTACTATCCAATGGCACTTTACAATGCTGTGGCACGAGTTTCTTTCTCAAGCGACAGTTTGGTAAAACACAAATTCGGTATAGTCTTGTTTCTTTTCTCCAAGTTATAATTGTTCTGCAAACAGGCGATGGTTACCGACTGAAAGTGATTTTCAAGTATACCGGCGAAGGCAAGGCAGAACAATTGTTGAAATTAATCGAAGAATACATCCCCGGCGCTCAGTTGTCCAACTGTATCGGCACAGAGGCAGTTTACACTGTACCGTTGATCAAAGGTGCCAAATTGCACGCGCTCTTTTCGAGCATTGAACAAAAGCTCGACCACTACGACGTCGAATCGTTCGGCTTGTCCATTGTTACAATGGAGGAGGTGTTTCTGAGAGTGAGTCCGAAAGAACCGGCAGTTGATGATCATCAAGTTCGCGTCTCAACGCCGTCTAGTGAACTTGATCACAGTAAGCAGTGTTTTGTAATATGCAAATGCAGATTGGGGGAAGAATTTTTTCATTTCATTTCGAAAGCCATCTCTCATTAGAATTGGAGAAATTGAACACGAGAAATCGATTGAACAAGGGCTTCAAGTTGGCCAGGCAACAGTTTCAGGCGTTGGTGGTGAAGAGGATGCTGGACGCGGTGAGAAATGGTCGACTGTTGTTGGTTCAGTGGGGCGTGCCGGTGCTGTTCGTCGCGGTAGCGTTGGCGATCAATCGCAGCTTGCCTGACGAACGTCGCTCGCCTGCATTGGTTTTGTCAGTCGAGACGTACGGTTCAACGCGAATAGGCGTTTACAGCGATGACCAGCTGGACAGGCTCTTGGCTGACCAGTATCGGCTTCAATTTTCCAACGAACAAACGGTCGAACTGGTCAAGGACGGCAATTTTACTGGATTCGTGCTCGAACGGATCGAACTTTCCGATCAAGCACTGTTCGACCGGCGCTACGTGATCGCGGCGGCGTTCGAATCCGGTTCGAACGGCAGCGTTCACTTGACTGGTCATTTCAACAACCAACCGTTGCACGCGGTGGCGGTCTCGTTGAACGCACTGGACAACGCCTTGCTCGGCTACGTCGTCGACGGTCAGACTGGCCCAGGGCGTGGCCGGTCCACGTTGACGACGATCAACGAACCGTTGCCGGCCACTGAGTTCGACCGACTGGTCAATTGGTTCGAAGTGGGCGTGACGGAGTTCAATTTGGCGTTCAATTTGGTTTTCGGCTTTTCTCTGTCTGCGGGCACGTTCGTGTTGTTCTCGATCAACGAGCGCCGGTCCGGCTCCAAGCACTTGCAGTTGCTGTGCAAGGTCCAACCGGCGCTCTTCTGGGCTGCCAACTTTCTCTGCGATTTCACTGTTTACTTGTTTACTGTTTGTTCAGTGTTGCTGGTGTTCGTCGCCTTCGACGTCGACGTACTGATCGACGGCTGGCGTTGCTTGCACACGTTGCTCTTGTTCGTCTTGTACGGCTGGGCCATGATCCCGTTCATGTACGTGGCGTCGTTTTTCTTCCACTCTGCCACTGGTGGATACGTCAAAATGACCGTGTTCAATTTATTATCTGGTAATTGTTGTTGTTGTTGTTTGTAGTGATGGTGATGGTTATTTGTGCTCTTCTTTTTTCCAGGCTTACTGACTCTTGTTGTGATCACTGTTCTGCTTTTGTTGAACATGACCGACCTGCACAAGACGTTGACTTGGATTTTCATGGCTTTGTTTCCAAACTTTTGCCTTGGTCAAGCCCTCAGCACTTATTATTTCAACTATTTCGTTTTCAGCTCCTGTGAGCCTCTGATGCCATTCTGTGAGTTCACGCCGGATGCGTTTTGCTGTGGCCAGGGTTTGTGTTCTTTGTTTTTTTTTTAATTGTATCCACGTTTTTTTCTCTTTACCACCAACAACAGATACTTTCACCAGCGACCAGTTGCGATGGAAACATCCCGGCGTTGGACGGTTCTTGTTCTTCTTGTTCTTGCACGGCACACTGTACGTGTTGTTGTTGTTGTTGTGGATCGACACCGGCCGCCCACGGGACCGTGACCACTGGTCGAGATCCGTCGGTCAACTGTTGCTCGAAACCAGTCGTCGGCTGTTCGAGTTTTCGAGACACGGCACCAGCGCCAGCGCCAGCCAGCAGCGTCTGACTGACCGTGATGAGAACCGTGACAGCGAGACCGTTCGAGAGGAGACGAGCCGCGATGAGCCGTTGCTGCGCGTCGAGCGTCTGCGCAAAGAGTACGGCTCCGGGGAACGGCGGCTGGTCGCGGTCGACGGGGTCAGTTTCCAAGTGCCGGCTGGCGAGTGTTTCGGCTTGCTCGGCTGCAACGGGGCTGGCAAGACGAGCACGTTCCGCATGCTCAGCGGTGAGCAGGCAATCGACGCCGGCGATGCGTTTGTCAACCGCACCAGTTTGAGGTTCCACTGGACCGAGGTGGGCATTTTTTTTTCTTTTCAAATCAATTCAAATCACCACCAACTCTGTGCTTGTTCAGGCAAAGTCGATGATTGGCTATTGTCCACAGTTCGACGCAGTTTTGGACAATTTGACTGTCACAGAAACGTTGACGCTGTTTGCACGTTTGCACGGCATTTTGGCCAGCGATTTGGATGACGTTGTCAACAGTGCCGCCGACTCGGTTGGCTTGTCCGCTTTCAAACAGCATCGAATTGAATGTTTGAGGTAGTGCATGGAAATAAGATAAAATGTTTGTTTGTTTGTTTGCTTGTTTGCTTCTGTTTTCAGTGGAGGCAATAAGAGAAAGTTGAGCTTAGCAATAGCGTTGATCAACTGTCCGCCGGTTTTGCTGTTGGATGAGCCGACCAGCGGTGTCGACCCTGCATCTCGACGAACAATTTGGAAAATTCTCGAATCGGCACGTCGTGCCGGAGTTTCCATTGTACTAACATCACACAGGTATACTTTTGCCGATTAAATTACCCAAATTTTTTCAACTTTTGCTGCCCAAGCTGTTTCTCATTTGTTTGTTGTGCACTTTACAGCATGGAAGAGTGTGAAGCTCTTTGCAACCGTTTGGCCATCATGGTCGACGGTGAGATAAAATGCACCGGCTCACCGCAACAGTTGAAATCCAAATATGGCAAAGGCTATTTGTTGATTGTTCGAGTGAAAAGTGAGCAGCTGATTGTACCCTTTGTACGAACGTTGGAACAATCCTTCCCAGGTCTAACAGTTGAAGTATAACTTGAACACGAGCTGAAATTCTCACTCACTCGTTGTTGTTGTTTTGGAAATAATTATTATCATTTGTTCCTTTATTCTAGGAAATTCATGGCACACAGATGCACTGTATAATTCCATTCCAATCGTCAACGTGGTCTGGTTTGTTTCAGACACTGGAAACGATGATCGAACCATGCGGCATTGTCGATTATATGCTGTCGCAACCGTCTTTGGAGCAAATATTTTTAACCTGTGTCAGCTTGTGAAATAACAAGCAAACTAAATATCAAAGCCTTTGCAAGCTGTTGCTGTCTTCTCCGTGATCAGCGATTTCTCATTGATTCACTTGCATTTGTTCATACAACAAATAAACAATGCTTTTCGGTCTGTTTTAGGTCAGCTTGTTTTCATTTTCTTGTAATACGTTCCCAAATTGGGTTGCAGTTGATGTAAAATTTTCGGCATATTGGATGATATTCTTTACTCTCAGGTGCATGTTATTCAACGTTTCCACGATGTTCAACATGCAGTTAGTGTAATTTGTTGTCTGTGAAAAAGCAGCACATGCTTTAATATTGAAGAATAGTCGCTTTCCACATACGAGAACTTTTCACGTGCCACGAATATTTTGTTATAGATGACACTTGTTATTCATTTACGCGAAAACAGCGGTGATTGAACTTCAATCATCACAGTTAGAAAAAGTTTGCCTGATGTGCAGAAGATGGTTTGTGCGATGAACAATTATAATTGCAAGCTTTGGAATAATTAAATAATGACACAACGACGAACAGCTGGAGAGCAATGTGAGAAATGGGAGCCGCGGTAGTTTCACAGTTTAGATTGCAGTTGGCAATCTTGTCAGATAAACCAATAAACATTTCAATATTAAATATATGTCTAACTGTCAAAAAAAGCAGAAATTGTGAAAACTGCTACAGACTCCCTATACAAATTTTTTGAAAATTGACTTATCTCGAACAGTGCTTGATGAGAAAAAATTCAGAGAAAGGATGTAATTTTGTTTGTCAACAATTATTTTAAGAAGTTTGTTGTTACCATCAATAAAATATTCTATATGAAAAAAAAAATTATTGAGTAACATGTTGAATTTTCTTTTTTCCATTTTATTGACGATTGCGTTAGTTGTAGAAAAGTTTGTAGAAAATACTGGCATGTTTGTACCTAAATGTACTTTTACGGTAGAAAGAAGTACAGTATGGTGCTGATTTGTTTCTTTTGTGGTAAATATTTTCTCGGATGGCTGAGGATTGTTGTCAGGTATGCTCATTTATTATTTTTTTTTATTTAAATTTTTACAATTCACCGTTTTACATTCACAAATAGGTCCAACGAATGTATATGATCAAATTCTACAAGATTCATTTCGAGCCCGTGAAATTGAGAGTCAATCAGAATACGCGAGCAAAACGTTTGGCCCAAATGTGCAACCTTTTAATATTTCGATATTGACTGAATGAGGCAAATTCAAATGGCTAATGTCCATATTTCACAAACTTCGTACTAAGAAGTTATCACCCAGGTACCGGCGGTCTTGACGTACTTGATTTTCATGATCAGGGACAGTACAAGGAAAAGAGTGTTGGCGTTGTTGTTGTTGTCGTTGCTGGCGTTGTGCACTAGTTGTTTGGTCGTCCGTGGT
>JYDO01000219.1:0-57573 GCA_001447755.1 Trichinella papuae | reverse complement strand
GTGATGATCACCTCTTTTTGTCCAAGGATATTGCAATGGACAAGCGGCGCATGTGCTGATCCATCGATTGCCTATGTCCGGTTCAGCGGTTTCGAATGAACACACTCGAGGTGTCTGAGAAATTGATAATCAAAATCAATTTTTACAAAAAAAAAGTATAATTCAACATATTTGTAATAAAATAATTCACCTGACACGGTCGTGCTTGTTCTCGAGTAGAATCATCACATTGCCATGGTGCAAATTGCTTTATTTTAGACAACGGTGTTGGCATCCTCATCCAAGCGATCAATTTGTCCATTGTTATTACCCAGACGTCAGGTCGTGTACTCAACTTCAAGTATTCTGTTCAAGTTGATAATAATTGGATTATCAATTGGCAATTTTTACCTTGGCTAAAAATCTTTCCAAAGCTTTGTACCCGCCATCACCGGGCAGTACGCGCAAAAAATCTGCATTAAGTGTAAGAACAAACGGCGCTCTATTTGTACGATAATGTCGATTGAAATTATCCAACAACAATCGCAATACCGTTTCAGGAGTACTGCTGCGTGTCATCACTGCGCGTACCATCGCCCCTCGCATGTACTGATTGATGTCGTTGATGTAATTTCCATAAAACTGATTTATTGGCACGGCCCAAATTCCTGGAAATGATTCGTCTGGACACACTGCCGCTTCACAATGCCACGACAATCTGTAGTCCAATGTCTGCGGCCAATACGCTGGACCGTCTTTCCCAGGATTGACTGACATTGAATTATCATACAGAAAGCCTTGCGACTGCATCATAGTAAATTGGGCATTGCCCCCGACGGACAGTTGTGGTGCGCGAATGCCTTGAACAGTGCTCACATTGACTGCAGCTAATTGTTGAAGCAATTTTCTCAAACCGGCCATCTCTGCAATCCAATCGTCAACAGAACTATCGCTTAAAGTTTCATGCCTAAAAATATACATGCATACTACACACTTGCATACGTTGCAATAAATATTAAATAAATTAATAAATTAATATACAAGATTACTTGATTACTCACGTTATAGAATTGACGGCTATTTCATGACCTTTCCAATACATCCACTGAGTTTGGTGATAGTTATTATATTCATGTGAGACAAAAAAGGTTGCTTTGATTGGACAACCGTTGGGATTTCTGAATCGACCATCAAATAATTGTCTGTACAAGTCGAACGTAACTTCGTTAATTGGATCATCAAATGTCAAAATAACCATCTGTGGTGTGTCAAAAGCGGGAATTCGATTCGGTATTGCAAAGCCACTACGACTGCAAAAACAGTTTGGCAGCTGACATTTCGACGTCAACCGATTCTCTGCTGGACATGGACCAGCAAAACGATCCGCTAATTCTGAAATATTTAGTGAAAAATATTACATTATAAAATGAACTTTACTTGAACAAATTTACTTGAGCAAACGTAATTTCTCAATTCTGATCCTTCAGGGCAAACACATCTATCATCACTGCATGCAGAACCACCGCTGCAAATTTCGCCATTTTTGCAGCTTTCACCAGGCATAACTGCAAGTACAACATTTAATCCGTTCGCTGCAGTTTATTAAACAAAGTTTCATCAACATGCTGTTTCTGAGTGAGGTGAGCATTTCACGCAAGACGTGCAGTTTAGTGACGGTGCAAAAGTAGTGGTAGTATAGATGCGAATCACAAAATTAATATTGATCACTCTCTTCTACGCTGATGTTGTAAAACTATATTTTTTGTAAACATTTTTTAAAATCCTTCTTTCTTGAATATAATAAGCCTGAAAACAACAAAACTGCTTCAAAAGATGCGTTCTTCTTATTTTCCCTAAAACTTACAATTCATATAAATTAAAAAAAAAATGCATATTAAAAAAAGATGAGTCGTTTTCTTACACAGTTCATTCAGTATAGCTGATTTCTACATCATAGGCTGTGTTGATGTGTAAATAAATGGAACACAATAATTGTCAACAAATTTCCAATGCTGTGGACACGTGCATATGCCACGCAAGCAGATTGCCCCTCTGTTGCAATGGATATTTGCAGCACATTGAGCACCAAGTTTCACTTCACGTTTCTCACGCTGAGCATTAGTATTACTAAATAAACTTTGAAGTGACTGACATTGGTCAGATACATGCACTGTTCCCTGTGGACAAAGGCAATAACCATTTTCACAAATAGCACCACCCACGCAGTATTGGAACTTGCTGCTAATGCAAGATTTCCCTGGTGTCACTGGAGAACAAAAAAGAAGATAATTTGTTACAATAAAAATCAAAAGTCCATGGATAGAATTGTAAAACTTATTAAACTGATATATTCACCTGGTTGAGATGATCTTGGATAATCATTATTCTGAGTTGAAGAAAATATACATGTTGCAGTAGCAGGGTCGAAAGTTGAACCAGGTTTGCAACGACACATGCCATCCACACAAATCATGCCTGTTCGACATGGTAATTCTTTTCCACATTGCTGAGTTTTCATGCCTAACACTGGCAATGCTACTACAGCAAATATTTTTATTTTTATGATGAATTTTTAATGATGAAACCCCCAAAACCAAAAAAAAAATCTTCTTCATTTTGAAAAGTTGCAATGAAACAAACAAGCAAACATGTCTCTCTCTATCAATTGAAACCTCATAAATGTTGAGTTATTTTTGAAAATTTAAACTGAACTTCTATAGATAATTTTAGAAATAATTTTGAATCGTTTTGATCAAGTTGAACGCTATTTGTTAAGATTATTTGTAGCGTCAAAAATATCATTATTAATGCAGCACAAAAGAAGAAAAACTAAACACACCTCAGTTCCTAGAGAGACATGTTCGATGTTGTTGAATTTATTACTTGTGTATGCTAATTTAATGAATTCTTCTACGATAGCAAAATTTCGATTACTTTGTTCCTTTGGTGAAACACATTGATTTGCAATTGCTATTTTTTCTTGCGGACATACACACACATTATTACGACAGTAACTTCCGCCGGTACAAACGCCAATGTCAGGACGACAATAGGAACCGGGAGGTGAACTAATTGCTGAAAGTGTTTTATTAAAATTGTTTTCAAATTTCCCCATTCACAGAAATCTCATCTTAAATGATAAGAACAATTTTACACATTTATTAGAAAATATTTAAAAAAATATAAAGTGTGCTTCGTGCGCAAAAATCAGAATACACATTTTACACTAAACCATGCACACAGTTATAACAATACACAGACAAACAACAACAAAAAATAACTAAATCTTACCAACAGATATTCGCGTGACACACCTATAACCTTCAATGCTTTCTCCTGTTGGACACTGACAAATTCCGCCAATGCAAGTTGAACCACCTGTGCATATGCTGTTTGCATCACAGGAAAAGCCAGGAGAAACTAAAAATTTCACTACACTATTTGTAAAAAAAATATACATATAACCATAAATTATCAAGGAATCATAAATTTTCTGACGTTAAAATGATAAAATAAAAAGTTTCCACAACACTCGATAAGATACTAATAAAAATATAAAGTTTCTTAAAGTAAAACATGAGCAAAATCTAAATAAATTTAATAAGTAAATATGTATTTTTGTCATGTGCCTACTAACTAAGCAACTTCGTTCTCTGAACAAAAAGCAACATGCATAAAAAAAAATATCAAACAACAGCATGCAGATCAGTTGTTGAAATGCATCAAAGATAATACCGCTCAGAGAGAAACTTATTTTAAAAAGGAAGGCAAATATTTAAAGTTTAAAATTTTTAGCTAACAAAAGTTTTATGAAACTTTAAAATACAATTATTATTATTATTATTATTATTATTATTATTACCCGTCACTTTTGCAAACGTGCATTCATTGTTAATGATAACTTGATTTACAGGGCACGTACAAAGACCGCCAATGCAGGTGGAATCACCACGGCATTGTGCTTGGCTGTTGCAAGGTTGTCCAGGCATTGCTAGTGGTTGCAAAAAAACATTAAAAATATTCACTGAATTTTGATTATAGACAATCACTCAGACAAAGCAGCGTTACCCCAATCAAGCAAAGGTGCTGCAGTTAATTTGCAATACTTGTCGTGTAATACAAATCCCGGTGGACAAGTGCATGTGCCGAGCAAGCAAGTTGAATCATTCAAACACTTAGTTACCCCTTCAACGCATCTCTGGCCCGGATAAGCCACTAATAGTACAAGGTATGCTTTCGTGAAACTGATTTAAATGTTATGCAATTTACCTGTACTTGGTTGAACTGGTTTCCACTTGCATATCCCATCATGAGCTTCAAAGCCTGCGCTACAAGTACACTTGCCTTGTTCACACAATGCGCCACCTGTGCAAACTGTATTTCTGTCGCAGCGTTCGCCTGGCAATGCTGTAATAAAACAAATTTGTTGAGATTTTCACACCAAATGAATGAATTTTGAATGAACATACCGGACTTTTTTTTCTCTGTCTTTCGGCATTGACGATTCACTATTTCGAAACCATCAAGACAAACACAACGACCATCGACACACTTTGAATCGTGTCCACAAAGAGTTGCTTCATCACAAGGATCACCTGGTAGAACTAAAACAATTTTTATCAACATATTACTCAATATGATAATTATAAACAGTATATATATAGAATCAATATGCAATAAAAATCAATATAAAGGTAATAATTATTGCAAGTGCTGATTTTGATCGCATAAAATAAAGTTGAATCGCTGCATGCAAAAATAGTGCTCCAGTGCATACATTTCCTGTGTGTCTGTGATGTTCGCATTTGATGCAAATGTGAAGGCGCAAAGTGCTTGAGTAAAACATGCTTAAGCAGATACCCAAAATTTTCTGTTTGCAAACTGAACGAACTGCATAAAAGCCAACTGGACATTGACATGTACCATTCAAACACGTTGAATTATTTATGCATAGTTGACCTGACGTACAGGATTCCAAAAGTCTAGCTGTCGGCTGAACAGCTGAAGCTGAAAAGTGATGAGAGCTGCATTTCATGTTTAATTGTCAAATATGTCCTTGCATACTATCAACATCTACCGATGATGTTAAAATTATTGATCGCTTGGGTTCTGGTACCACTGCAGAAGGTTGAAAAAGCATAACAGACTGGCAAATTTCATCAATCAGCAGAGTTTGCCCTGGGCAAACGCAGACACCATTTTGACAAAACGCTCCACCAGTACAATCAGTGTTTTGAAAGCAGGTAAAATTTTGTGGTACTGTGTAAAGAAAAATATAAAATTGACAAACATTTTTATAACTTTCCACTTTCACTGTAACAAGCATCGACGAGTTGCCCAGTTAGCATTTCTGTTTATATTAAATTACATGTATTTCCAAATTAAAGAAAAAAAATTAGACAAGCACTTCTTTGATGAACATTGATATCCTGTATTAAATAAAATGTCACATAGAAGAATTAAAGAGCAACAACAAATATATGATGATAAAGTTTCAAGTAAAATTTCAAACAGATTAAAAAAAATAAAATCAATAAAAGTTACAATACCTCTTTTACGGATGCGACAACGTCCATCAATTGCAATTGTGCCAGAAGGGCAAGTGCAAGTTCCCCCAATACAACTGGAACCACCAGTGCAAACGTCAAGACCAGCAACACATTTAGAACCCAAAGAAGCTAATTGCAATATAAAAAGTCCACAATAATAAAAGCACAATAATAAGTTGCCAATAAATAATGGATACCTAATCTACTGGTTTTGCAAACACCATTTGGAAGAAGCATTCCAGCACATACGCAACGTGAAGATACACAACTGAAGCCTTTTGCACACTGATCGTCTGTGACACATCGCTGCTTAGATTGATCTGACAAAAATTGTACTTTTTGAAACAATTTCAGCAATTTTTGAAAACTTTTCCACCAACCTGTATTTCCTTTGCAGATATCACCAACTGGAATTTGACCCCTCGGACAGATGCAGACGCCACCAACGCATGATGATCCGCCGGTACAGATTTCTTGATTTCGACATGAATAATTAGGTGGAGCTAAAAAAAAAATTTTTTTTTAATCAAATAATTACATTTCAATCACTCAACAGTAAGTATATACAAAGTGAAAAATGTGTTTAGATACTGCCAAACATATATGACTGTATATTGTGAAGATTATAATAAAATTAAAAAAACAAGAAACAAAAATTTAGCCATTTAATTCAATAATAAATAAGTGAATAATAATAAAATACCCGTTTTAGCCATTTCACATCGTTGATTAATAACAGTCATTCCTTTCGGACATGTGCATACGCCATCCACGCACACAGAACCACCACCGCAGTGGGTCATTGAATCGCACTTGAAGCCTGGTAACACTTAAATGGAATGTCAAAAGTATGAACAATCAGATAGTACAATGGCAAAGTTTATAATATAGATAGAACCTATTGACGGGGATCGACAGACGCCACGTTCTATTGCCATTCCTTCTGGACAACGACATGTCCCTTCTACACAGTAGGATCTTCCAATGCAAATATCAATGCCAACTCGGCAGGTTTGCCCAGGCATGACTACAAAAGTCAAATAAAATTATTTACCAACAGTATCAGTTTTATTTATTTACATGCAAAATACGAGAACAAAATATACAATAAAATACCTTCAATTGGTATTTGGCATCTTTGATTGACGATCACCATACCAGTTGGGCAACGGCAAATTCCATACAAACAAAATGAACCACCTGAACAATGATCCGTTTCCGTGCATCTCGACCCAGGTGGCACTGAGATTAGCAAATATATTGTAGTCACGTGTAAAAATTCACAAGCTGGATGCAAAAGATGAACAATACAAACCTGCATCAGGCAACTGACACTGCTGATTGATAACAATATGACCATTCGGACAGGTACAAATATTGTTCACGCAAAAACTGCCTCCTCCACAAGCCACATCAGGTCCACATGCGGATTCAGGGGGAACTGTACATAAAAATAATACCGTAAAAGATGCAAAATTAACAATTGAACACTTTGATTTTAATAATCACCTAATAAAGGAGTTGTACAGCGCTGATTATGCAACACAAAACCTTTTGGGCAAACGCAACGATGTTTTAAACAATAAGATCCATCAGTACATTCTTCGCCGTGTTCACAAGAACCACCAGGTCGTGATTTTGCTAAAAATATCATTTCAGATGTTCAATTTTTCTAGTGATAATTATTGATTCACACTACTTCAAAATATACTTCACGCAATCGAATGTTTTTTTTTCAAAAATCATATACATCGTACTTATTAAAATTATTACTGTATCAAATAAAACAAATTGAATCAGTCAATTTCAAATCAAGTTCAATTAAATTCAGTCAAGTGAAGAAAAGTAAAAGAAAAAGTAAAGTATCTATACACATATAATGTTGGACAACTTACCTCGTGTGCAAACACCCTGGATGCTGGATTTCCCAGGTGGACATTGGCAACGGCCATCAATGCAGCTAGAACCACCAGTGCATTGCGCACTTATAATGCACGGATGATCTGGACTCACTTGATTCAAGCATTCACCTTCATAATCAATCTGTCCTTCTCTACATCCTGCAATAGAAGAAAATAAATAAAATGAAAGATTTAAAAAATGTTTATACAACAACAAAACCTGGTTTGCAAACTCCAGTTTTAGGATTCGGCTGATAGCCATCAGGACAGCTATCAGTGCAATGAGTACCAGTCCAATAAAAGTCATTTGGGCAGCGACATATGCTCCTGTCGCAAATAGTTCCTGGGAATAAAGCATGACATTGACTGGAATATTGACAACGATCACCCGGCTGTGCGGCTAAAAATTAACTTTTTTCATCCATAACTTCACAATTCACAACTTGGTGAATTTACTTGGTACACATCGATTTAATACGCCCGAATACGTCTGACCCAATGAGCAGGATATTCCTTGATGAAAAAAAAAATTGACAAAACATTATCAAATCAATAAATTCAGCTAAGCCCAAAAAAAATATATTGCCTACCGCATGTGCCATCAACAGCAATCGGTCTTTCTGGAGGACAACTGCACTGCGTCATGAAGCAATGAGAATCTCGATACGATGCAGTGCATTGTTGCCGATGGGTACATGATCGAGCACCGGGGGCAATTACAGGCTTGCATTCACCCAACTCTGCTATCCAAATCATTCCTCGATGTGTACAGTTACTATTTATAAATGCTGAAATAATAATAGTTATAATTTTGAAGACAACTGTATTTATTTTTTGAAATTGTAAATTTAACAAACTTACTGCATTTTCCATCACTGGTTTCCGTCATACCATAAACACAACGGCAACGCATGCTAATGCAAAATGCACCAACTTCTGCACCGCTACACTGCTGCGAATATTGGCATGGAGATCCTGGACTTGCAACTACAATGCAAATAAATTCAAACAGAACGCGTAAAAGAACAAACGACGCTAGCTAATATTGAGAATTACCGTTCATGCAAATTCCAGCCTCTGACACATAGACTTGACCAATACCACAATTTCCTTTATTCATTGAACCTGAAAATGCAAACATATAGAGAAAAGTTGACACTGCCAATATTACCTGGTTCTAAACAAGTGGAGCCTGCATTGATGGCAAAATCTTTGCACATGCAATTCCCCATACAGAAAGCAAACGGATATCCAGAGCAGTCTTCATCGTCAGAGCAAATTCCACCAGGAGGAACTACACCAGATGTAGAACCAACAAAAAGCTTTGGCACAACTGCCGAATCTCTGGTGTCATCAGTTTGACGTTGTGATTGTTGCCTTTGGCTGGTTAATTTTGCCGAGACTGAAGTAATTTTAAATAGAGATCGCGTTGGCTGCTCTAGAAGCAAAACAGCCCAAATCACAAAGAAAGCATCATCTAAGCAATGAACATTTGCAAAATTATTTTTGTTTTTTTAAATCAAATTTTGCATCCGTGCACTCAGTGCGCATTATAAAATAAAATTATTTTCACTTGCAATAAATAAAACAACTCGAAATGCATATTTGCTTAATTATATAAATATATAAATAAACGGATTTTAAAAAAAAATTAAACATCAATTTGTTTTCACACGAATATACAATAAATGTCGACGAAATCTCATAAATTTGAAAAACAACAGTTTTGACAATAATTTATAATAAGCTTCGACAATAATATACCAATAAAGTTTCATTATGTTAAATAAAATTCATATTTCACGAATATTTTGCATATAAAAAAAATATGCAAGCAGAGATTGTTTAAAAAGAAAAACGCAAAACCCAAATAAAGTCAATAATACATATGCTTGTACTTTGTCGATAAGCAATAATACAATGGAGAGATTGATGAATACAATGAAAGTGCACTGTAGAATGTTAAAGAGAGATGAAAATGTTCAAAAAGGTCATCGTAACAGGCTTCTTTGACATCAATTAAACTTCGGTTATGTAAAAACTTTAAAAATTTGAATTTGATTGAATATCATCAACAGTAATGCAAATATTTTCAACAACGAAACATTGTTTAATGAGAATTGACTAAAGAAAAATAAATTTGATTAAATATGGTCAAAAAAATTATTACCTTGAAAAACAAATTAACAAATATCATTATGAGGTAAAACAAAATATGGTAATTATATTAAAAATACGGAAAATTGCTTACTGTTTCGAATTGTTTGAAGAGATGAATCATCGCCAAGAATTATTAGCACTGCCAAGTAAAGCAGGCTTATGTAGAAAATGACTTTGCTGAACATGGCAAATAAGTATAGATTCGCGTACAGATATAGATATAGATATAGATATAGATGTAAATATATGTTTGTTTCAGTTTGTATATTTCTAATAATTTCCAAGTTTGAAGTGGTAGAAACGATTTGAAGAGAACAGTAAGATGTACAGTCCACAGCAACGACTTTATGGATTGAAGTGACGACAAACAAAAGATGTAAATAGGTGTGTCGACAACAATCAACGGTCACTCTGGCAAATCACACAAAAGGCATTTGTATGGTTCAAGTTTGGGCAAGGACAAAAAACAGGCCGTGTAAGGAAAAGCGGATGCCAAGTCGAGTTCAAGCAACGGCGTCGAATAATAATAATAATAATAATACAATCATGCAGGTCGTCTGGCTGTTGTTTAGCTGCAAGTAGTGATTGATAAAGCTGCTTAACATCACCCATAGATGAGAATGTTGAACAAGTTGAAACATCTGCCACTTTGGTAAACTGAACATTACACGCTAGAGCTGTCACACTCTGTCACCAAGAGGTGATTCAGCCGCCAACACGCTGAACAATTAAATTACCAGCAGCATCCACTTTGTGTCTATAATCAAATGTTGAAATGGCCAACAATTTCTTCTCCTAATTGATATTTCAATTTTTATATTGCCAAAATTATTTGACAAAATGCTAAAATAAAACACTGCCAATTGTTCATAAAAATCATTCAATTATTAATAGATATTTTGTTGAAGATGATCAACAACTGAGGCCAATGAAGCATAGCATAGCAGACAAAATAAATTTGGTTACTTTGAAAAATTAACGATGCAAAGAACAAGATTCAGTTTTCAGAAATAATATGAAAATGAAATTTAATGAAAAGCATCGTCAAAGTGCGCCAACGGCATGTATGATTTTTGTTTGCACTCTGCAATCTTATTGTTGCACACTATTACGTCAGCAATTTGAAATTAAGCATTGCTTCTTCTTCTTCATTTCCAAATTTTCAAACTTCTGCTTTATCTCTGATGTCACAGATCATTCATAATTCTGAATAATATAAACGACTAGAAGAACGACTTTTGAGGCAAATATATTTATTATAACTAGCATTTTTCGTCCAACTTCACAAATTGCATGTTTTTGCATTCAATGTTGTTTTCAACAAAGCATTCAATTTTTCTTTCATTGTTCGGCTCATTATTCCAAATCATTCATAAGTGTAAAAATTGAAATTATACACACATCAAAAAAATTGAACAATAAAACACTTGATTTCATTAATATTATTTTTTTCAATCTACTGATTAAAAATTACTGTGCTTAGAAATTAAAATTATTACTGTGCTCCACAAAATATCTGCATACTTGTAAAATTCATGCAAAGGAAAAAAAAATATGAATCGCAATGTTGTAAAAAAAAATTAAAATTTTTTTTTCTCTTTTCAAACGAGAACAATCGAAAATTCGACGCTCAATGATGCATGGAAAAGAATTGAATTTTCATCACCTAACAGTAACATATTATTCAACATGGTTGAAATTACTGTAATCAATCAGTGTAGACATTTTTGAAAAAAAAACAACAAGTGAACATTGCTGTTTCATCATTTTAATTTTGTTTTGTTTTGCACAATATCAACCTGTAAATGATGCTGTTCGTCAAGCGAAATGAATATCAATGGAATAATAATAATTTATAAATTAAAAAAAAATTAATAAACAAATTATTTATTATTATTATTATTAGTTGAATCAATTTTCACAGAAGAATGATATATTAAGCAAGTGAAGGGATTTTCCAACATGGTTTCAAAGTTGATTTGCACATTTTGCAAATAAATATTTACCCAGAGAATAATGAAACATCGCTGAAAGGCCGAGAAAAGTCGACCGGTGAATTATTTATTGGTCGATTTAGAAAAGCAAATTCCGTTGAATTTTTGTTTATACGACGGCTGAAATCAAGCGTTGAACAATCCATCCTGAGAAGAAAACAAATTTTACAAAAGTTCACAATGGCAGAAAAATTTATTTATTGTTCCTTCCACTTCTCAATTTGAAAAATTATAAATCAAATAATAATCATAACTGGCAAACATGACATTAATAAATTTCACCTCTGACGAGAGAAAGAACGAAGAAAAAAAAATTTGCATACAGTTGCTATCGTTCGAAGTATTGATTGATTATTTGATTTGTAATGACGAAAGAAAAAAAGTTTCATTGTAAAAAATAAAAAGTGGAAATGAATTTTCTGCTTTTGCTCGGTTGATTATTGAAAAGTTGGTTGTTCAACGTGCTCTTTTGAACATCATCAGTTATTGAAAATGCATTAAATTTATTAAAATTTATACAATCGTGGATGTTCATTTATTCACTATCAATCAATTGTTGGGTGAATAAAAATGAAAATGGTAACCGTATAAAATACCGGCTAAATATGCATAAAGTAATTAGTTATAAACAACAACAACAACAACAGTTGGCTAAACTGAGCGGAAACCATTTATCAAAGATGAAATGAAAATTTAATGAAGGTCACGTTGTTGTTGGTTTTCGCGATTTTCAATTTCAATTATTGGTTCAAAGCGTTGACTTTTCAAATTAACTTGCCTGAATTGAATAAGAAGAAGAAGAAGAAGAAGTTGAAAAAGCACAATTCATTTTCTTTTTTAAACTTCAAAATAAATATCAAAGTTATCAATGAAATTTGCATAAATAAATAAATAAATATATATATAAGTTGGAAAAATAAATGTGAAAATTGTGCAAAGATAAGCTTGTTTTATATGGTTTCAATAAATGATGTTTACAGAGAAAAACAGTGAACAGTGCTTCATCTGGAATAATAAATAAAATGTCAACGGCCATCGGCCTGAAGTACATATCGTGCAATGATGTACATATATAAAGAAAAATTTGCATTGCTTCGCGTGCAAGTCGCGTATCATCCGTCAACTGTGCGACCAAGTCAGCTAATCAAATGGTCACGCAAAAACCTGGTCAACCATTCATTTAAGCTAATCTAATCTAAGCTAAGCTAAGCTAAGCTAAACTAAACTAAGCATATTCAGCATTATTTATTTATTTATTTATTTATTTATTCACTGACACAACAATTGAACGACAAGCTGAAACAGTAGAAAACGTAACGTTGATCACAAAGAAAATAAAACATAAACAATCAATTCAAATTGCACAAGTTGGAAAAGAACAAAATTTCAGATGAAAAAAATTTTTTTCCCCTTTCTTTCTCTTCCACCCCCTCCTCCTGCTGCTGTTCAACTGACAATTTACTGTAACTGTATTCCACCCAACCACCCACGCACACGCACGCAATATATACAAAAAATATTCAAATCAACCCAACAATGACATCAATCAACGGTGCAACTGATGCTTGCATTTATTTATATTAACATACAATATTTATTGTATTATTAATTTATTATATTTGCATTTGTTTGAATTATGGTCTCGATGAACAAAAGAAAAAAAAAAGAAATGACATGCTGTATCGGAATGGATCAACTCGCCGCGACGATCAACTCGCCGCGGCATTTATTCTGATTTTTCCATTGATATACATAGCGTAATAGACAAGTTCAGTTACATGCAATTAAAATTATTAATTTTCAAGTTTTTGATATCACGTAATTGTGATTGCAATTTTATTTAAATGAAAAAACAGCACTATTTTGTTCTTCATCAGACTATCATGCATAATAATACATGTAAATTAGCCCCTTCCACATAAATTAGTGCACCTACGTTGTGCACTCAGCAAGTAAATCTACGATTTGAAGATATGCCACAGACACAGATATTCACGGCGAGTTGTCAACGCGGCGAGACGAACAATTTCAATGTTGCAAAATCAATTTCCCCCATCTTTTCCTGCTTACAACAACAACAACAACAACAAACAAACAAAGCTCAACTATTAAAATTAAATAATTAAACAATTAAAAAAAAACAAAACATAAAAGCTTGTCATATAATAAAAAAAATAAAAAGTAACAGCAACAGAAACATTTCAAACGCGATAACTAACGTGTTCGCTTCAGATTACTGTAATTTTGAAATTTTTTTTTCCTCAACATTTCAACTCTTCTTCTAACACATCATTGAATGACAACGTGACAAAAATATTTTTTTTTAAAAAAATATATATATATAATAAGAGATAATAAATGCTAATTTGAAAGATGCGCGAATAATTGTTCTCCTCTGTTCGGCCGTTAACGCGCTCGCATTTCGCGCATGGTGAACTAGAAGTGGATGATCAAGCGCAATTGTGCTCTGTGAAATCGTCCAAGAAAAGGAAAAAGCTCATCTAATAATAATTCATCATGTCGAACAACAGGGCTAATAAAAAGTGCTTCATAAAAAAATTTGCAAAAACAAAAACAGTGTTACCGTATCGATTACACGCGTTGGCTTGTTTGTTATGCAAATGCAAAAAATTATTCTACACTTTCCAACGTGAAATTGTGAATAATAATTTACAATAAATATTTTCTCCTTTTTTTTGATAATGAAACAAAAAATCAATTTTTACAAATTGCATTTTGAAAATTTTTTGTACAAAATACCAACCATCACAGGCCAGATTATCAAATTTTTTTACTGACCATATATTATTATTATTGTTGGTGATCGTTGATCAATCAACCAATAATGACCACGATAATAATATATATGCTGTACTACTGAAGAAGAAAAAGAAGAAGAAGAAGAAGAAGAAGACGACTGAAATACTCACAGGTCGAAGAAGGAACAAAATTGAAAATTGAAAACGAGACAAAGCAGAAAAAAAATTAAAAAAGAATAAGCACAACGAACACTGTTTGCAGCTTTAATATAATGCGCATCCATCCGGTGGGTGGTGGCCAAAAAGTTTCACAGACGATTGTTATCTCTGGACAGATTATCATTTCAAAAGAGAAAATATACAACAACAAAAAGATGTAAAACCAAGTTCAATCAAATAGCATATTAGTATGAATATTGTCAGTCGCCTGAAGCCGGTGAAAAGTTTTTGATGACGGATAGCAAAATTAGTAGGAAATGATCCGAAGAAAATGGAAAAAGAAGAGAAATAAATGTATACTGATGCAAGATACAATAAAAATGATCCACACACATCCCAGCTATTATAAAGCATGTGGGATGTGTGGTGCTCAACCGCGCGGTCCGAAAAAGTCCATCGACGACAGCTTTTTGTAGCGTTCGTCTTCTCCGGCGCCGACCACCGGTCGCAGCAGTCGTTTTCCTCTGGCACCGAAGAACGGAACCTTCTTACCTCGAACGCCGAAAAACGGCACACTCCTACGATCAATGATGGTCCACGGTTGGGATGGGACAACGTTGGAATCATAACTTCCATCTTTCGGATAAATGTTCAACAATTTCATGTTCATACCAGGCCAAGATGATGATAAGTCGTATACATTTTCAAGCATAGGTGCCTGAAATCATCAGATCGAACTGAACATCTCGACGAACAGTCCTACACACATCCCGTATGCTGTATTTATATGCATTACCTGCAGTTCGCTGACGCCTGGATATGCCAGCATGACCACGCCCAACAGAACCAACATGGAAAATAATCTGCGGTTCATCACCATCATCATCATCATCATCATCATTGGAATATTGTTCAGCAACGACAGTGATGCTGTGCTGATGATGATAGGAAAACAAAGTTTGGTAATTGTGCTACAGACCACACGCAAGCCCAGTGCAATGGAAGTTTTAATTAAGCTGCAAACGACGACAAGGTCGCCAGCATACAAGCGACTTTCACGGTGAACGACGACACGTCGAAGCCAACCTAACTAACTCGGTGAACGACGACGATGCGTCAGCTCTTCCACACCATTGGCTCTTTTATGCTACCAATTCAACTATATGAAAGTTGCGACATGAAAACAGCTCCCTCCCCCGCATAGGCTTCTTCTTCTTCTTCTTATTCCACCTTACAAACTTTTAACAAATAATAGTGAAAATTCAAATCAAACAACAACAACAACAACAATCAACATTGTACAATGCTAATTTTCTCAATCAATTTTTTTTTCATACATTAGCCTCAGCATAATTGATAGTACACGTTTGAAAAAGCTGATGTGTAGTAAGGAATTTTTATTGAAATCAATATCTCTTTGGAAAACATCATCATCATATCATCTCTATTGTACATGCACCTAATTTATGCAGCAGCAGTAGCAGCAGTAATAACACTTCTGTCCATTTCACACATAAACAACAACAACAACAACAACAAGGTTAAAATAGTAATAATTTTGTACAGATTATTGAAATATTTTAAGAAAAAAAATATATATATATTTTCTTTTTCGTTTAATCCACATCTCTCAATTCAAATATGCTCTTTCAACCATTGCAAACTAACATCGATCACTTGGATAAACAACATTTTATAAAAATTACATTCACAATCTTCAAAATTGCTTTGATATTTATCCGCATTATGCGACACAACAGAGAAAATCGGTGACAACAATCACATTAAAATTTCACAATTTTCTCCAATACAAATAATAAAAATTGTGCATTTTCAAAAATTAAAGGAAAATATTTCTTTAACACTTCTTCAAATTGAAAGTAAACTTTGTAAAATTGCAAAAACCAAATTCTCTTGGCAAATTGAAAAATCACGACAATTAACTAAACTTTGTAAAGTTGATTTTGACAAATTTGAAAAAAAAAACTACAAATGAAAAAATATGCTTCCGATGCAATTTACAAAAAAAAAAGAAATAAATAAAATGCATCACTGTTTCAAGTAGCTATTAACGAATAACAATAGATAAAAATTAAAAAAAAATATAGCTAATTAATAAAAAAAAATAAAAATAAAATAAACAGCATTTCAGTTGCTTTTATCTATCCATCTCCATTTAGCTGCTGGTGCATTGATTGTAATAGAGAAAATTTGTAATAGTGAACAAATCGATCCTCAGATGAAGGGTTTCAATTTCGTAATTAAGCATTTAAAAGTGCTGTGAATAGGTTAATAATTTACATTTGCACACTGCCCTGCTCAACTTCCTCTTGTAAAGCAAAACAGTGGAAGTATTCAAATTTGATTTTTTATATTTCAGGCCGCTTATATATATATTTATTTATTTATGCATGTGCGTTGGTGATACACACACACACACACACATAAGTTGATTGCAATTTGAAGCATAAATTTCAAATTCAACACCTCTGTTCAACAAGGTGAAAAGTAGAAGAAGAAGAAAAAAAAAATCTCAAATCAATATGCAAATTTTTCCGTCATCAAAATTAAGCCAATTTTGTCGAACAACAAGAGCAGAGAATTTACACAAGAGTTCGAAAGTTAAAAATAAAATCAAAAGCCTCTCTCGACGTGTGTCCAAATATATATGTTGAAAACAATTATCCGAATTGTCGTTGTGCAAAAAGAGAAAGAAATTCAATATTTTTTCAACGCTGTTGACCCTAGGTGTGCGTGGTGCCAATGGAAAATTGTCGACAATTGCATTATGGTCAAAATTCAATTGTTTTAAAATAGATTACAAATTGGAAAATCAATAATCATAATAAGTAAAATAAAATAAAAAAACAACATTCCAAGAAGAAGAAGAAGAAGAAGCGCATAAATAAAATTAAATTGCCCACTAACCACCGATTATCAGCAACAAGATTGAGCTACTTGAATTGGATTTGCATTATTTATTACTGTTGCGTTACTATTTTTGACCAATTCTCAAAAGTGACTGAAATGACATTGCTTATTATTGTTGTAATTATAATTATAATTATTGCTATTATTATCATACGCTTTCACTGTTAACTCTATTTGCAATGAAGAAAAACACAACAGGCCTTCCAATTTTGGTTAACAAATTAATGGCAATTGACTTTTCAAAATTCATCACTTCTTCAACACAAATTAAACCAACCAATCCAATCAATTTGGTTCTTTTCGTTGAAAAGATAAATTCAAATCAACGCAACAATTGCAACTATTCAAAATTTGAATAATGAACAACAACAACAACAACAAAATAATATTAATAATCACAAGAAAAAACCGAAGAAAAAAACTATTTCAACTTCAAAAATATCTCTTTTTTCTCATTTATCGTCATTACATAAAAAATTTGCATAAAGTACGTTTTCAACGTTACTATCATTTACCACTACCATCACCACGAATAATAACAAAAACCAGCATTGTAGATGAGAAAAATTTTCGATACACTTTTTTTCGTTTATTTTACGCGTCAATTTTTTTCAATGTGCATCTCATCAAATTGTAAAATTAACATGCAAAAAAAAATAGTACAACGGACACAAATGAGATCAAAAGCAAAAAAAAGAAAAAATAATTCAACAAATTCTTCTTACCTGTCTTCTTTTACATTTTTGTTGTTGTTGTCAGACGAACTCTTTTTTCTTTTTTTCAACTTCACATTATACCGTACTACCATTTGCACCATCTTCAAAAAAAAAAGTGAATGAATGAATGATCAACTTCAAAATTCTTTTCTGGCCATCTTCGTTTTGTTAAGCTTGTTCTGTTGAAAATAATAATAAAAAATGAATACAAAATAATAATTTATTAAATACATATCAAATTGATCAAGGTATGCTGTTACGAATACAGAAGCGTGTAAAGAGAGGGAAAAAAAACCACACAATTTAAACAACAAATTTATTTCCAGACAATTTTACTTCATTGTATGTATATTAATGCGCAACTGAGGCTAAGTGATAATAATAATCCCGGGTAAAATGGGATCCAAATAAATTTTTTTTTTTTTAAAATTGTTCTTCTTTCAGACAATAAATATTCTGATGTGAAAAAACTCTTCGAATATACACGAATAATAATATAATTCTGTTTGTTTGTTTGCCAGCTATACGATTATTATTATTATTGTTGTTGTTGTTGTTGTTATTCCCATTCAATTGTTCCTGGTGGCTTTGGCGTCAAATCGTAAAGTACGCGAGAAATGCAAGGCAAACTGTTTTCAATTGTAGATACCATCTCGTTTACAACCTGAAAAAAACAAACAGAGAATTGCAAAAAAAAATGAATATTAAAACTAAACAATTGTAAAAAAAAAATACAGATGTAGGCAAATGTTTTCCAGGTTCGGCCGGAACTGCTGTCATAAAGTCTTGAGTAACCACAGGTCGAA
The DNA here is from genome assembly GCA_001447755.1 of Trichinella papuae. NCBI lineage: Eukaryota > Metazoa > Nematoda > Enoplea > Trichinellida > Trichinellidae > Trichinella > Trichinella papuae. Next base: position 38,619 of record JYDO01000219.1, on the reverse strand, counting down.
GTACAACCGACCAACGAACACTAGGATGATCATAACTTCCCGAAGGTCGATCAAAATGAATGGGAAGCAAAACTACTGGCATCTAATTTACAAAATTAAAATAATATTAATAATTTGGGTTTAAAAAATTTCTGTTTTTTTTTTTGAATATAACAAAATCTATATAATACTTGACTAACGGCATTCATCAGATTGTTCTTCTTGAGCACTTCATGAGCCAAACTATCCACCTCTCTAGCAACGTCAATCACGTAAGATGTCAACAATGTTGGTGTGAAATTTTGAACGCCTTCCTTGACCAATTGTCCAAAAACGAACACCAATCTACAAGAGCATAAAAATCAAAATCAAAAACATATTAATTATTATTTCCATTATTACTAATCGCATAAACATTACAAAGAAAAATGCCTACCGATTGACCCGTGGTACAACTCGGACAATGATACGAGCCAAACTGAACAAACAATCCCACGGAACCGGAAGGTGGTGCGTTGTTATTGCCGCTGCCATTGTATAAGTTCTCTGATCACCCTGCAAAACACTCTCCCGGATAGTAACAAGCAACACTTAAATTTTATAAAAAAAAAGCAACAACAACACACTTGAACACCAACGCTGAGTAGTGGAAGCAGCAACGCGTTCACATCCAAACTCTCGGACATGTCCATCAAATCTTCAAAATCAGGACCAGCTAGACGATTTTTGATTTCAGCAAACGCATGCGGATCCTGATGACAAAAAAAAACAATTACAACAAATATGACTTTTTGAAATTATTATCCCATACAGATTCTTGACACGCGCTCAAGTTTACAAGTTTGTTCAACAAGTTTTGCGTTTCTATGAACTGCATCGGTAGCTGTACATCATTGGTTCGACACAAAATTCTCACTGCAAGTCCAGGACCTACAATCAGAATTATCCAAAATCAAATATACACCTCCGACAACTGCTGGACAACATTATACATATATATATATATGCAAACCTGGAAAAGGATGTCGATTGATCACATAATCGGGTAAATTCAAATCTCTAGCCAAAGCTCGAACTTCATCTTTGTGAAAATCTTTCAACGGTTCGATTATACGACCACGCGCACGCAATGCACGAACAACACTCGTATCATTGTGATGAGTCTTTATCGTATCCGCATGAGAACTAACCAACTGGCTGGCACTCTCTATCAAATCTGGACGCAAAGTACCTTGGGCTAAGTAGACTTCCTTCATGTTCAATTTCAGCTGTTTCACGATATATTTAACCATCTAACAACAACATTTATGCAAAATAGCACGTCTTCGACCACATTTTTTTTTAAACATATTTACACGCATAAATGTATCGCCGATGATGCGTCGCTTCATTTCAGGATTACAAGTACGACACAACATTGCATCTTCGAACGCGCCAAGCAATTTATCGTGAATTGGTAATGTAGAATGGATAAACTCTTTGGACTTGTTAAATGCTGCAACCAAATTAAAAACAAAAACAATAAAATAAATCAATAATCTCAACTGTATAAGCAATACGAACATTTCACATCAAAATCCAGCGATTTCAGCATCTCTACCACTTCAGTTGCCTCATTTTTACGCAAAAACCCATTGTCAATAAATACTGGTATCACTTTCGATTTACCAAGAGCTTTTCGCAAAAGTACAGCACAAACAGTAGAATCAACTCCACCACTGCATAATATCTAATTATGACAAAAAACAACAACAAAATTTATTAAAATTAAATAAAGTAAAAAATAAAAAAGCAATTAACTTTTTTCCAGCTAAACTGAAAATTTAATGTTCTTAATAAAATTAATTTAAAATCAATTAATAGTTTAAATTTACAGTTCAGTGCAAAGCTATATTCAAATCTTCTGTCGAAATAACAACCACATCATTACAAAAGAAATGACTGTCGTAAATAAAATTAATTACAAATAATTTTATTTTTTACCGTTTTTACAATAAAAATTAAAGTGAAATATTCTAAACTACAAACTAAAATATTATTAAAAAATCATACATTTTGTTGAAAATAAAAAAAAAGAAATTAACAATAACAAAATAAATGATAATAAGGTTGCAATTACTTACAGTAAAATGTACGATAGGGTATTGTGTAAATGAAATTTCATAAATTAATAGCAACCTTAATAATTTACACCGTTTTAACACCAAAATTAACTGTTCTATTAAACAAGAATACTTACCAAAACTTTTTTGTCTTTGACAGTATTTTTTATCTCATTCAAGCAAGCCGACAGTCGATTCTCCATTGTATAATTCGGCTTACAATCAGCAATTGAAAACAAAAAGTTTCGTATTATCTTCCCACCGCATGGAGTTAGATCAACTTCAGGATGAAACTGAACACCAAAAATGCGCTTCTGTTCATTCGAAATTGCTAAAAAAACATTTACACGTTAAACTAAAGTAACAACAGTTCATGTTTTAAGTTGCAACAGCTTCTGAAAATGCTTATTTAAATTAAATTAAATTGATTTAAACATACCTGCTACCAAGTTCCTGGACTTTGCAACAACAGTAAATGAAGGCGCAACAGCTCCAATCGAATCGCCATGAGTTAAAAGTGCCAACTCAGTTGCAGCCAAATTCCTAAAATCAAAAAAATTAATAAATAAAATGAAAAATAACTACAAAGAAAAAATACCAACAATTTATTCATCAAAACTGAGTTACTTACCACCTATTGCCCTTTTAAACTAAATTACGATTATAATTATTTTATCCTTTGCTAAACCAACATTCCACAATTTAGTGACTTATATGAAATAAAATAACCTTCACTAATCGATGCTAATTGTAAGTATAAAAATCAACGTTACTTAAACAAAGGGCAAGTAACGTCAATTTCAACGTAATCTTGTCCATCTTCACGATAACTTTTACGTTCCACGGTACCGCCGAAAACTTTATTAATCAACTAAAATGTTCAAAACATAAAGCAACATTTTATTTATAAATTATGCTTCAAATATTGTCTACTTGAAAACCAAAGCAGATACCCAACACTGGAATGCCTAATTTAAAAATGCCACTGTCACAACGTGGAGCGTCAATATCATTTACCGAAAATGGACCTCCACTAATAATTATAGCTCTAAAAAATAAAAATCATTTTATTCAATCACAAAGGTAAACAAGTTTTTCTCACTTATATTTGTTGATCAGCAATGAAGCTGATGTATGCAATGGCAACATCTTCGATCGAACGCATAATTCAGTTATTCTACGTTCAATAACCTAAAAACCAAGTCTTTGCATAAGCTTACAGGTCAAAATTAAAATAATTGACAACCTTCCCATATTGTGCTCCACAATCAAGCACGGCGACGGTATCAGGTAGAAATTCATCTTCAGTTTCCATGTTATCAGTCATTTTCGGTGAAACAAAATTTCGTTCTGCAGCAAATCGCTTTACATAACCATTATAGCCATTCGCAGGTTCCATCAGTTAAATTTGCCTTAGAATACTGTAAATTTTGACTTAAAGGTACTAATATTACGAAATTATGATGCATATTAATTTGCCATACAAGAAATAGGTTTCTTTTATTTTACATTTATAATGCAATAATTCAAATACTTCATTATTGTTAAGTATAATTTTTGAAAAAAGAAAGCAACAGTCTTTTTAATAGTTTATGTGTTTTTACAAAATTAAATAATGATGATTTTATAATTTAAATATATTTTTTTAATAAAACATTTCAAAAATACTTTACTTCAAGTAACGTTATACGGTAAATACAGTAAGCTAGAAAATGACCACTGACAGTTTTGCTTTAATTGCTTCAGTTTCCAATGCTTTGTTGTTTACAGAAATAATAATTATACAAGAGTTAATCAGACGTTCAATTAGCAATTTTATTAATCAGAAGTAATCTTGCTGCTTATGTAAAGCATACTACGGGCATGGTGTAAAAATAAAATTTAAATTTTGGAGAGTTTTGCCGTTTGCAGGATATTGCGAATAGCAAATATTAGTGAAGTAGTGCAATTCAAATATATTCTATCAAAAGCAACTAAGTTTACGAAGATTTTTTAATTGAAAAAATAATTTCCAACTAAACAGTTCATATTCATGTCAGTTGTAATATTTCGTAAAATATTAGCAAAGCAAAAACCTACTACTGTTTTAAAATTATTATTATTACATTCACTGACAGTTATTTTTTGATTTTTGAATGTTGGTTGTATACCTTTGCACTTCACAAAGGCAAATACAAACAAATCATAGAATTCGAAATATTAAAAAGTAATTCAATTAATTCAGTTAATCGAAAAGACAAAATGTATTACTGAAAACTATACAACATCCTTATCTAAATAATATATTAAAAATAAAACTCAAACTCGTAATGTACGTAAGTACCGTAGCAATAAAGATGCAAGTAAGATTTAATTAAAGAGCAGCGGTAATGCAGAACAAAAGAACTGCTTTCAGCAATAATATTTTACTGTTTTATTTGTAAATTTTCAAAATATTTTAGATAAATTTGTCGTAAAGTTAATAAAACAGTTTGAAAGTATGCATAATGTCAGATTCATCATAAATTAAATAACAGTAAACACCTACTTGGTTTGAACAAATTGCAAAATGATGACAAAATGAATAAAAAATCTTATTCAAAAAAAGAAAATTAACAAAACTGAAAACTGGGTATTATAAAAATTTAGTGATAAAAAATCACAAGTTAGTGCCAAAACCTTTTTTTTCTTCTACACGTATTGTCTGGTGTAAGAAATTGTGAACTGACGCTTGTTAATTGTTGAATCATTCTAACGTGATAATTTATCAAATGACAAATTTTCAGCATCGACATTTTAAAGACATTTAAATAAATGCTGTCTTTTTTTAGTTTGATTTTGGCTTGTTTTAATGCAGATTGATAAAACATTTGAAATTCGGTCGCTGTGAGTGGATTTCTTCAGTTTGAACTATTTCCATATCAGTTTGCGCTTCTTATCAGTAAGGTGACTTGAAAAGGAAATTTAATGGAAAAGGCTGGCCCAAGAATTTTTCCGTAGTGAGTTTCAGTTTGTCCAGGCAAAGGGCGGAATCGCATTAAACGATTCTTGACTAAGCTTAACTCTGACTCACAGGTCGTCATCAAACACAACTTAATACTTCCCCTAGAAACTTACTGATAACGTTCAGTGTTAATGTTGAGTCTCTTGCTGTGGCAAAGATTTGCTTCAGGTCAACAGGTAACCTGCACTTGATTTAAGTGAAATATTAAGCCACTACAAAAATGATCCTTTTCAAGTGACCAACTTTGACTGTTTAAGTAATTTTTATCTTGAAAACATAAAAAATTATATCAATAGCACATTCTCTATACGTATCTAAACACATTTGATGTGTAAAGATTTTTTGCTGTAATTTATTCAAAAGCTTTTAAACTGTCATGAATATGCGCAACTGATACGCATTTAGCTCATAAAAATTAAAGTAGTAGCAACTAAAAATGACTAATTCACTATTTCAATAACATTCATGCATTGTATATGTATGCACATGTGCATGTACCTAACATATATTTGCAAAGCAAGATTATTCATTTTGTTTTTTTTTTTATTTCATGAAACAGCTTCAAAAAAGTTAAATTATCATTGCCGGATATCCTTATTTATAAAAAATATTTATTGAATGGGAAAATGTTATAATTTATCATTGAATTATTTATTTAAAAAAAACTTTCAATGAACTTTGCATACACTTGTAGAAAAATTCTTTTCTTCAAGCAAGCAAATGTCACTTGGTAGAGACAAAAAATTGGTGAAATTTTTCAAGCAATGCATGAACTGAAATTGAATAAAAAGAAAAAGAATTCCTATGCAAAATGAAATTTACTTTTCCTAAAATAAAATCTGATTCATTGTTATAATTTTTGAACTATTCACTTGAAGAATTGAAAAATGTTTGTACAAAATTATTTATTACAATAATTTATGAAGTTAGCATTAAACAACAATTCTGTGCATATGCTTTTTTTTAAACAAATGATTGTATAAGAACTTGACACGTCATCTTTTACCCGGTGACACATGTAGAAAGCAAAAAAAAAAGAAAGAAAGAAAGCAAGAAAGCAAAATAGCCATTTGTCATTAGCTGTTAAGCGTTAGTTAAAGGTACATTGAAAGGTTTAAGCAAACGTTGTTGCGCTGACCAAATAAGCATACATTACAATCACCCAAAGTGACCTCTCTCATGACTCTCTGAAGAGATAGATTACTTCTCCAAACTTTCTAACTGATGATTGTCATCATCAACACATAAAGTTCCACTAATATTGTTTGTTTTTCATTGTTTACTTCAAAGATCGACCCGCTCCTGCAGTGGGCGCTTAGTAGAAGCGCTTATCATTTATAGCTTCCTGCTAAACAGGCGCCGGCTTGATCGCCCACATTTTACCTCACTTGTTCACTTTATCAGTCGACACTGATTGGTTGAATGCTGAACTCTGATTGGCTAAACAGTGCGGTATTGAAAAGATCGGCCACTGATGTTAGCACTGTTGCAGTAACACACACACACACACACACACCAAGATGTCGTTGTCTCGATACATGCCAGTTTTACAACAAGCTACTATTGCTTCTTCTTCATCTTCTTCGCCTCCACCGCATTCATCTTCAACATCTTTATATGCAACTGCAGCCAGCACTTGGATCACACCCACGCCGGCTCCAATTCCTTTTTGGTTACCATTCAACCCACCCATACCTTTTGCACAAATCATGTCAGCCACTCAGCTTGAGCTGTATGCAGCGCTATTATTCCAATCGTTTCGTTCCAATCCAGTGCCAGTTCAAACTCTACTTCAACCAACTGCACCCCAACCACCTCGTTCAACGAAAAGTTTTGATTTCACCAAACTTGGACAAAATTTCGACAAATCTGAATCAACCATACCAAAGTAAATATATTTTTAAATTTAATGTTACTTTTTCATTGCAATGCATAAATTATTATTGTTAAGACAAGTCACTCGACAAACACGACCACGAAAATGCAGTCGACCACGTAAAGAATTTATCTGCAAATATTGTCAACGTCGTTTTACAAAATCATACAATCTACTAATCCATGAACGAACCCATACAGACGAACGACCGTACAGTTGTGAAATTTGTGGTAAAGCGTTTCGTCGACAAGATCATCTCAGGGATCATCGGTAAGAAAGATTATGAAATTTGCATATTACATTAACGTCTTGATTTTTTTTTCTGTAGTTATATTCATTCAAAGGAAAAACCTTTCAAATGTGACATCTGTGGCAAAGGATTTTGCCAATCGAGAACAATGCAAGTGCATCGCATTTTGCATTTGGACAGACCACCATTGCAATGTCCAAAATGTAACAGAACTTTCAATCAACGTTCTAATTTGAAAGTAAGTTGAAATAAATTTATGAAAACAAATAAACAAATAAACAACCTGTTTAAGACTCATCTTTTTACTCACGGTAATAATAAACCGTTTGCATGTCCAAAAGCTGGCTGTGAGAGAGGCTTCCGCCGAACGTGCGATCTGAGACGCCATTTATCCATGCATAAGCAACAGCTGCCTGGTGACCAGCTTCTGACGAATACTACTGATTAAATTTTACACAATTATACCTTGTCTCTAAAAAGAATAATATTCTAATTTTGGCAAAAAGTATCCATAAGCTTTGTTTTATTATTGGAATTATTTTCATATTATCTTATCGTTTTTTTTTACTGGTGTAAGGAAGATTGTTCAATAAAACAAGCTTGACCAGTTCCGCACGTTTGCGCTTCGGATCCGCTAATGGTGGCGGTCTCTTTTGAAGTTAGCTGTTTGCACGACGGTGATTTAGTGACTGATGGAGTGCAGTACCGTCTTGGGCCACCGTGCCAGCGGCGCCTAGCCGTCGCTTAGCATTTGTGCAAACAGACAACAAGCGGCATGATAAAACACCGGCTCATGCTTACAGAAGGGCACCGGAAATGGACAGCTGAACACTACTACAGTATTGATAAGGGAAAAAATAATAAAGCTGAACATTATTAAAAATGAACTTTAAAACGAAAATACAGTCTCACTTCGTCACCTCATACTGTCATTATTTAAAATACTGATAGCACATTCTCGATTCTCCACTGATGACAGTTGTTCACTGATAAGAAAACACAAAGATGCATTTGCATTGATTGCAAATATTAATTTTTGTTTTCAGTAAAATCATCGTTAATATTGATGAAATTTTTATCATGCAAACAACTTCACGTGAAACAATCATCACACTTTCAAAAACGATTTTTCTTATCCTGAGTGCACTTGAATACTTGCTGATAAAATAACAATACAAGTTCAATATCAGTTATCAGTTCTACAGGATTAAGCTTTTCTGTTCATAGTGCAATGGAAGAGCAACCTTTCATTATGTAAATATAGATATATTACCGTACGATTATTTGTTCTTTTGCATATACATCAAGTTACATTGCAATGAATGTCTTTTTTAAATTTTCAACCAAAAATAAGTGGACAGACAAGTAATTGTTTTCAAAATATTATTTGTAAAATACTACTTATTTGTAAATCTTAAAATAATCAATAATAAATCATTTTGCTGCATTGTACATGAAATTAAACTTGGAAAAAGAGAAGAAAACTTTACAAAAAACAGTCATCAGCATTCGACATGAGCGGCTTGTTGTTGAGATGTTTGCTAACCGTCGAAATTTGAACAGCAATTTTGGCAACTTCATTGCTCTCAGCTGACTCAACTGTTTGCAAAATTTTCTATTAACTTTTCTGTCATGCAAAAAAAAAAACAGAGAAAAACAACATTGACTGAATTACACACCAATGCTGTTGATCAACTGTGATCACTTTTGCTTGATGCAAATTTGAAAATTTCTTTTTATCATGATCTATTCTTTTTTTGAAAACATTTAAGTTCATTTGTGAACTATTTAATTGCTTATTATCATTTATAAAGTAAATAATAAATCAACATAATTGTATTTATTAAATTCAAAATAACTTTAAACAAATGAATATATACATCACATTGAAACAAAATTCATTGGATAAATAAGAAGAGAAAGATAAACTTTTAATTCTTTTATTTTTCTTATTTTCCTTGATTTAAAAAGGTAAATTATCATGTACAGTGGCAGGAATGTCAGTTGCAAAATTGTAACAAAAGCTTGTGTAAACTTGAAGCATGAGCATATTTGGAAGCTGTCAGCGAAAGCATGGCTAATCTTCTAATTTTCTGATTATCTTTGTGGTTTGACATTTTTGCTTTCACATATAAACATTCTGATATAAACTGAACTTTATTCATTCATTCTGGTTTGTTTATTTCTTTTTTTATATATTTATATCAGTCAAAAGTAGCAAATAAATTATTGCTCTTCGGCGAACAGTTTGAAACGTGTTTAGTTTAAAGATAAAATTTATGAGATATTCTTGTGAAGATCATTTTCTACTTTTCCGCTGATTATCATCAATTTTCAAAGATTAAAATAAATTAACATTTGCATCTTATATACATCTACTATATACTATATACTGTTGCTTTCTTGTCTTATCATTCAGTAAAATAAAATCACAGCATGCTCTATTTTCGCGATTTGATTAAAAACAACATTTCGGCAGATTTTAACATGGTCATGCTAGTGACAATCAATAATGCATATGTTTGCAGTGCTCAGCGGCGGCTTCTTTGACTTCTAGCAAAGGTCATCTACAGAGGCGTCCTTACGTAACGTTTGCCAACAAACAATTATAAAGACAATAGGAGGCAATTTTGGTGTGGAAAATGTTTAGCACAGGGCAAAAGTGCCTGACCGACAAAGGCTGAATTTGTTGCTAAGCTAACACGTTTGCAGTTAAGCTTTTACCTGACACCTTCTGTAAATAACTATTAAACAGCAAGCTGTGAGAATGGCCCGAAGAAGAAACAAGGTAAAATAAATTTTTTCAAAATGAAATAAAAGCCCCATCTTAATTTCGTCGTTTGTATTAAATGTATACAGAAACAAAATGACACATTAACACCGAGCAGAAACATGAATATTAAAAAAGTAAAATAAATTCATCATGAAGACAAAAATTAACTTATTAAACATCAAAGTATTGCGTATGAAAATTTATGTTTATCTCTAAATATAAAAATGCTTATGTAATGAAAAAGTTTGGAGAAATATCAATCTGCTTTTATTTACTAAAAAATTTGGCAGCAATTCTTTCAATATCTCAATTTACCATTATCTACTTCATTATATATTATCAGTGGCATTAAAATTAAAAATTTTAGAAAGCAAAATAATATTTTTAATTTATTTCAATTAAATATATTTTTGATGATTTTAAAACCATCAGCCACTAGAAAAAAAAGTAATAAACAAGAGCACCGCTTAATTGAATTAAAACTTGCTTTTTGTCATACTGTAACTTTATCTTAAGTTCATTGTCGCAATGTATATTTGACTTTTAATCAGAAACAACTTAATCTTATTAAAGCATAAACAGAAAGAAATGTTAAAATACTGAAAATTAATGCTATGACCACTATCCACGTTTTGGATAACGAACAGTGCATAAAATACTTTTAATGCATCGATAAGCACTCATAGATTTATTTTAACGTAATATTTATATTACTTTAAAATGGCTAGCATAATGAAATATTCCTTTTACATGAAATAAATGATCGATGAGCAATTTCGTTTCAAAAATAAATTCCTTATGTTCCATTATTGAGTGTTATTCACTGAGCTGTTTTACCTTATACATCTTACAAATTTTAAGAATAATGATCACTGTAAAATTAAGATCTCTCATGGTTTTAAATCAAACAACATATTTAAAGCAAAAAAGTTTTAATAAAAATGCATTGTGCTCATATGCTTTTGATAAAGATATCTATCCTAGAATTATAAAAAAATTTATTCAAATATGGACGGAAAATTAAATACTAATGGAAATATATATTGCCCGATAATTTAAAGTTTTTATTTTCGTTGAACCTTATTTTTCACTTTTCTGACAATAGCTTTAAAATTACATAACTTTCATTACAGTAACATAACAGCCTGAATATCCTGTACCAAAGATATGTTCGCTCAGTTGTGTCGTGGCCTTATAGCTGAAAATTTTTTTTCTTCGTGAAAAGATGCTTGCATCAATCGTATTTTACAGTAAGTCTTAGTTTAAGCATCAATATTTTCTCCGTTGATATTCTTCATAAAGCTGAAATATTCTACTTTGTTCTTTTTGCTTGGAATTCTTGTTGGCGCGTTTCAGTAGCCGATCAGTTTGTTTTTCTGGTTCTTGAACTTTCACATTTTGTTTTCCTTGCTGGCGTTCTTTTTCACAATATATTTATCCGACTGGTGCACTTATACTGTTGAGTTTTTGGAATATATTTATAGTCGAAAAAAATGTTACAGTCGAATAATGTTACAGGCACTTCCTGAAAACAATGATGAATTAATTAATTGAAGTTGATGAGAATTTGGCTTGCTTATAATTTTCTGCACATTAATTTTTTTCTTCTTTTATTGTAATTTTTATTTGAACAACAATGTAATGTTTTGTGAAAGCGAGCGAGTACTAGTTAAGCTTTCATCAATGGAATGTTAAGTATGTTCAGCATTCAGATAGCTGTATTATTTGATTCATGCAGTTGAAAAAACAAATTGCTGCGCGGTTAGATTTTTCTGATTACTTTGAAGTTTATTTTTCTATTTTTGCAATGCGATCGCTGTCTGCAGTTTCTATATGATTTATGTTTAATTTAATTATTTTTAGTGTTTTGTTGACTTCTTTGCTCTTTTCATTCAATATCTGTTGATATTTTGTTTTGATATTTGATCAAACTTCTGTCCGCCACTTTCTTCCGATCATTTGTTTTTGGTCGTTAATGCAGGCGATCAAGTGCGTTGTTGTTGGCGATGGGTGAGTCATGTAATGTTATTCAATCAACATTATTATCGTCATTTACACTTTTTTTTTTACTCAGAGCCGTCGGTAAAACGTGTCTTTTGATAAGTTACACTACGAATGCGTTTCCCGGCGAATACATTCCAACAGTGTAAGTATACGCTTTCAGTGTGAATATGATGGACGATTTTAATTTTGTATTGATTAATATTTAGTTTTGATAATTATTCTGCCAACGTTATGGTGGATGGGAAGCCAATTAACTTAGGATTATGGGATACAGCGGGTCAGGAGGACTATGATAGACTTAGACCGTTGTCATATCCGCAGACGGTAAGCTTTGTTTTACACATGAATTTTTTTAATTTCAAAATTTTCAGGATGTATTTTTGATATGTTTTTCGTTGGTAAATCCAGCATCTTTCGAAAATGTGAGGGCAAAGGTATGTTTCGAGTTGGTTTTTATGGTGCTTTTAAATAAAAAAAATTTATTTCTACTGCCAGTGGTTTCCTGAAGTAAGTCACCATTGTCCAAACACGCCAATAATTCTTGTCGGCACGAAACTTGACCTTCGTGAGGAGCAGGACACGATAGAAAAACTTCGAGAACGGCGCTTACAGCCGATTGTACATCAGCAAGGTTTGGCGATGGCCAAAGAGATAGGTATATGTATACATCGACCCTTGTGATTTCAATCTTATACAGTATTCATTGATGATCAGGTTCGGTCAAATATGTTGAATGCTCTGCGTTGACTCAAAAAGGAGTGAAGAATGTTTTTGATGAAGCAATTCGTGCGGTGCTCTACCCTGTGTGTCGAAAACACTTCGAACGAAACTGCAAGAAATGTGAAAATCGTTCCGTTCGTCGTCGAATGTGCAGTATTTTATGATGAAAAGAAGTTTGCACGCCGCGCGCAATGATTCCAAAAAGCTGAAAACATAGTTTCCAATTGTTTCGTTATATTTTGCTAAAACTGCAATTTCTCATTTGCACATTCGTATGGATTAATTTAGAGACATCGCGATTCTATCATGAACAATTTATATTTATTACTGTTGGCGGCATGCTGTTGTTTTCTTTTTCGGAGTAGAAGAATAAAGATAATTTTTTATTTGTCAACATTTATTTCACATTTAATGTAATCTGATTTCAGTAAAGCTTCAACTAAGAACAACTTTTTTAGGTAAGAAAAGCAACAACGAATTATGAATGATAATATAATGACGAATGTATATATCTACATACGAGTGAATATAAGATTTACAATTACGCATTCTTCGGTGATTTCATCTTCTTCAACAAAAGGCAATGCTGCGTGAGAAGTCCGCCAAACTGAAGTAGTTCGTTCACTGCAACCGACTGCAATTCGCAATCTTGAATGCTTTGAAATTTCTCAAATGCAAAAAAAATATTGATTTGTCCGAGAAAGAGCCAAACAAAATAAATATGACTCACTTCAATGCCATGATTATGCATTCCAGTGAATATTGTGCCATTCAAATTGAAACAATTGACTGCATTATCATCATTTAATGTTAATGTTGTATATTTGTATACTGCTTCATTCTCAATTTTCTAAATCGATGCCGTAAATAAAAATTTAAAACTTATTATAATACCTTCAGTGTATTCTGTGCATCATTTGATTTTCCAACAGCAAGAACGTCGTTTAAAACGGTACAAACATAGTATTTCAACGGATGAGATCCTTGCAACTTAAATGCTGTCGTGGGATATTCAGGAAAAGATTTTGCAACCAATTTTGCACCTGCCAAATTCGTTTCAGAAGTAATTCCCACGAAAAATTCTTTTCCTTAAAAAACAAACAAACTTATACTATCATTTAAAGATGCGTATTGAAATATCAATAAATTTACCAGTAAAAAGAACATCACTACCGCGTAATTTTAAATTGCTGTTGTCAGTATCAGCCTGTTTCACTTGGAAACCCAATTCCAGCAATAACGCAACAACCTAAATAATAGCTTTCAGTATTCAGGAAAATTCACATCGAAACAGCTTACTTCTCTTGTGCGAAACCCAGGGCGTTCGGGTGTCATTAGTGCAGTACCATTGCAGACAATAGCATAATCATCGACGAACAGCGATGACAATTCATCGACATCTTCTGGTGCTAGTTCAATTACATTGACGCCAGCATCACGCAACTTTTCAGTTAATTCTTCCTGCTGCCGTTTTGCAACAGTCAGATCCACATGCAAAGTCTTACCATTAAGTTCTAAGCGATTAGGTAGGCGAGTCAAAATAGCATGTGTATACCTAGGCATTTTCAGTGCTGAAATTATACAAAAGCATTATCAAAATTGCAAATAATGAATTACTTTTATAACAATTACCTTGAAATATTTTCAAATTCACGTTTTGAAAAACAAAAAAATTTTTTAATAAAAAATATTAATAATGCAGTACACCACCAATTACAGTACCATTCATGCAAGTACAATTTTTAAACACATTAAATTAAAATAAATATAACATAAAATGTATTTATATAATGTATATATATATTATTTTATTATTCATAAATATATTTTTATGAGTCATAAATATATTCAAAGATTTGTTTTTAGGTGGAATTTAAAATATGATTTGTAAGTATCCTACGCAAAATATTGTATAAGTTAAAATCTTGCACGCGTGGATTTACATGAATATTACAAGGATATGCATTTTTAAACGAAACGAAAGTTGCCAAATATAAATTATTATCCGTTTCAGCTATGTAGCTGATTCCGCTGTTTTTGCAGCAAATAATTCTTTTACACATGTTTTTAAATTTATTATCTTTCGGTTAGTAAAGTTGAAAGTGGTCTCATTGTTTGCTTTAAGTGTATTTAATTAATTTTTGATAGCTTATATTTTAAAACAAGTTTGATTTATACAAAATCAACGGCGTTATACAAGCTTGATTTTTGAAATTATTCTGTAATGTACTGTAGTATTACTGTCTGTTTAATTTTGCTCTTGTATGTTTTCCTGCGTTGTGAAGTGCAGTATTGAAGTAAACAGTGTTTTGTATTTTCTTATCCGAGTGATTGCTTCATATTTTCTGTAGTGGCTGCTGTTTTTCGCTGAGTTACTTTTTATCTCATCTGAATTGCATTGTCATTTGAATAAGTACTGTTACAACGCTTCTTTTTAAAAAGTAATTCAAGTATTGATGTTTTTTTGTTAATTATACAGATTTATTTTAATTAGTTTTAAATTAATTTGAAAATTGCTCAACTTTTTGTTGTGCATGTTTATCTACAATGTAGGATGTATTTTTTCGATTTATATGAAACGAATGTTGATTTTCAAATTATTATATTATCAGAATGCTTTATTATGGTAAAAATAGAATTTGCATGAAACTTTTGGTTGTGCATTTCGTTTATAATTTTCAAATCATTATTTCTGAAGTGTTGCCTATATAAATGCATACAATGAATGTCCAATGATTTGTGGATATTTGTTGCATAATTGTGATTTTCTTTTTTAGAAATGGTAAATGAAGCGAAAAAAGACAACTTTTTGAAAGCTTTGAAAACATTTGCAACACCAATAGAGCGAGATGAGAACTCTAATTTTGATGAAATTGAATGCAAACGGACACTGATGGAATATTTGGATTTTGTGTCTCGCACAGGACGACCACTTTTTGCTTGGTCAATCATACAACCATTTTTTGTTCATGAGTGTGAAAAAAGTATAAGTGATGCAATTCGAAATCTGCAGATACCGCCGCATGGTAGGGAACAGTTGAATGCTTATCGGAGAAGAATTGTTCAACGTATGCAGGATTTTGACGGAGTACCTTTCACTATACAACGAATTTGCGAACTGTTGTTAAATCCAGCACGTAATTACAAAAGAGTTGATAAATTTTTAAGAGCATTAGAGAAATGTGTTTACGTGGTGACAACGGTGGACGCAAATGGAGAAAGAGAGATTGACAGAGATCATATTGTACTTAATGGAAGTTCGAATACTGGTGACACCGAAAGAGAGGAAGAGACAGAAAACGGAAGTCTTGCTGCGCAGGTGGAAGGACATCGTGCAACTACTCCATTTTCACCTTCCACTGGTTCATCCATGCCAAGTATTGAAGCTCTTTGGCAAAGTACTTCTGTACCGGGTCGAGTTTATTCTTTGGGTAGTCCATCTGAAGGATCTGACATGTACTTTAACCAGGATAGTCCGACTCCGGGTTATTTCAGGGACAACAGAGTTTCGTTTTCAATGGACAGTCCAACTTATGGTATGCCTTCACCTGGCACTTACATGCCAGCGAGACAGCCTTCGCCGGAGTTGTACTCATTGCCCTCAGTTGAAAGCGTCTTTGCTGGAAGAGACGGCGAACGAGGTGTAAATGATCTCACTGGTCCTTCGACTGCTGCCCAAAATCTCAACAATAATTCTGTGGAAATATCATTGTCCATCAATTCGGAAAAGTAAATTGGATGAAATTAGATTTTTGCATTGTTTCGTTAAATAATCAAAATGTATTTCAGCTCATTGGGCGATGATGAGCTCCAAGAACCAGCCTGCAAAAAGCCACCACCTCTGTAAAAGTAGTAGCTGATGTTTCGGTGTTGTTCACTTTTAATAACAATCAAAAAAAAACCTTGAAAGATGATACCTCAGTGCTTTTGATTGTTAATTTTAAAGAAACAAGAAAACCTTGCACTCCACCGGTTTTGTTGCTACACGTAGTTTTAGTCTTTTAATGTTTTTTCTTGTTTCTTACTTTAATAAAAGTTAATGTATTACAGTGTCGAGCATGATGTTTGATGCGGCAGATTTCAATTCACTTCTGATTTTCTAATGCAGAAGAAAATGCAAACAAGAGAAGAAGTACATTTTCTTTACAAATATAAAAGTTTTATTAAAAATAAATAGGTAAACAATTAAATTATCGAAATTCCTGTAAAGTTTGTAAATGAAATATTTCAATAGCATTTAAAACTGAACGTGCCTGATTGTAATTAATGAATACCGTGTGACAGGGACACGATGCCAATAATAGCAATATTTAAAGAATTGTCTTATTTTATTAATGTAATTTTAATATGAATCGTAGTTGATTCAGTAATAAATAATTTCATTTTTTACTTTATGAAATTCCGCCGTAAGTCAATTTATAACATTTTGAAATTTCATTTCTCTTATATATGACTAAGGAAGTACTGTATCATTTATGTTGAATTTTGATTAGTTTATTATACTTCCAATGCTTTCCTCTAACAATTTATTTAAGAATATTTCTTCATTTCATCTGTTTAATTGTAGCATTCCATATTTTCTATCATTCAACATTAATTCAGAATGAAAACTGCAGAAATGTATTCTACACGGAAAAAGTACGTTTCATTTTTTTGACTGCATTTGGACAGATGTTGAGTATTTCTTGAAAACGCGCAACAAATCAACTAATGACATGTTGAACGAATTGCAGACGAGATTTAGCCCATTTTCTAAAAAATTTACTGTTATAAAAATATGACAGCAAACGAAGAACTTTGTGTTACCAAATTGTACTTCTAATGTGGGCTTACAACGGTCATTTTTTATTTCGGTGGTAACTCGACAGTTCATATTCGTCTGAATGCACCGGTCTGACATAGCAACATTTAAAAATTCACTACAAAATGAAGAAATTGAACAGAGTTTTAATCTGGATATTCCCTTACCGTATAGAACGATTTCCTGCAGAAAAAGGATCAAAACGCACACAAATAGATTTGACTGATTTTAACGTCATAGCAGCTGCTGCTTTGGCAGCTTGCTCTTTAGGATGCCACCGAACTCCAGAACGGATTCTTTGCCAAAGCAGCGGCATTGTACTTATGTAAAAAGCTATAACTGTTCAATACTCAGGTGGTAAGATGCAGTTTAAACAAAACGAAATGGTTACATTTATAACGTACGATAAACAAATTAAGTAAAAAAGTTCAAGGGTAAGTTAATTCTTAAATTTATGTGGCAAATTTCTTTTCTTTCAAACAGAATCAGCATATCATCACTGATCATGTGCTTCATTATTGAATAACTCACGCTAATTTCATTTGCTTGGCAAAATTGTGCGTCACATTTATCAAAATTCCCTATTCAATTAAATCAAGCTAAACATTTTCTAAACTGGCCACCAGATTTACTGTAATCAAAGAAAAAATTGTAATACATCAAATTCATGTTATATATAAGAAGGTGATATAATAAGAAAATGAAAAAAAAATAATTCGCAGAAACTGAATGCACAACAAAGGAAACCTAGCTTTTTACTACGAAATTATGTAAAAATAGAAAAATACAGTAGGAATAAAGCAAGTTAATATAATTATTGTTAATGTGCATTTTATGTGATGATGATTTCTAATAATAACCGTTTAGCTACCAGATAATTTTTAAAGTAGTAAATATTTTAATAATTAAGGCAATACTACTAAATTTTCATTCTTTTTTGTTTCAAAAGTTGTTACTAATCGAATCAGTCCCAGATTACCCTTTCTGTAGGTGAATTAACATTTTAATTTAATTTAGTTTTTATTTCAGCAAACAATGCGTTTAACTGATATATGAAATATGCTTTAATAAAAATTTATTTCAGAAAGAAATAAGAATTTATTTTAGTTTGTTATGATTTTTACGAGTATCAAGTACAATATCATTAATCGTGTGAGTGTTGAAAGATTCTTCATTTAGAATTGTTCTTTATTTTATAAATTATATATTTTTGCAATAATAAACGTTTTTTCATAAAAATTTTCATAAATTTTTAAAGTTTACTTAAAAGAATGCTTAAACTTGAATATATCTGGGTTACAGTTGCTGTACTGTGCACGTTTCATTTTCGAGGTGAATTGGTTTTCTGAAGAAATAGGCTTTCGCAGAAATGAACTGCTTTTTTAAAATCATAATTTAGAGAGAATTGTCTTGTCAAATTTGCTTCTTTTGAACTTGTGTAAAACAAAATCTTTTAGTAGCAAGATGAAAGCGCATAAAAAAGAAGGCTGCAATAAAATGCGTATTAGAGCATTTCCGGTAAAATGATAATTATTAATTTGATTCGCTGTTTTCTATATTTTTGTTACAGATGAATATGGACGAATCTTATGTAGAGAGTACATGGGAACTTCTTCGTGGCGCAATTCAGAAAATACAAATTCAAAACAATTCTGTTTTATCGTTTGAAGAGCTCTATCGTAATGCTTATACGTTGGTTTTGCATAAGCATGGTGATAAATTATATAATGGTCTCAGAGAAGTCATAACTGAGCATCTTCAGAAAAAGGTGAATAGTTGTTGTTGTTGTTTTTTTAACATTACGTTGTATTTGTTTGTCATATGTTTTCATAATGATTGTGCAAAGAATTTTACACGTTTGTCACGCAAACCAGGTTACTGACTTTTTTTTGATTTAATTGTTCTGAAGAAATTAAATTATTATAATATAAATTATATTATAACATAAAAATAAGATAAGCTAATTTTATTCTTCAGTTACATTAAATCTGTTTTGTTAAAAATAGGTTTCCAAACTTGCTTTGGAATTTCAAGGTAAATTTTAAACTAAATTATATCAGAACCTTCTTTGACACATTTTGTTGTGACGATGGGCATTTTACTTAGACTAAAGCATTGTTGAACTTAAATGAACTCTTATTAAGTTTTCTTTTTAATTTTGTTCTGATATTTGTAGTGTATTATTTGTCATGCTACTTCTATTTTTAATGTTTATTGAGCAAGAAATTAGCCTCATCCGATTTTTTGGATATAATCATTTTTTTAATTAAATGGAAAGATAGTAATTTTTTGTATTAAAAAGATCACTTAAATGAGTATTTTACGAATATGAATTTACTTAATTTCAACGCTGATCTCTGTGAACATTAATTAATTAAATTATATAAAGCATGGAACAGTTGAGCTTTATGTCTTCTTGATTTTGCATGAATGTTTCTACGATAGTTTTTTTACTGCAGTATTATTTTTTGTCAACTATAAAAGTACAATTTATTTGATTTAAATGTTAATTACTGCACCATGATATGTGAATGTTAAACAAGTATCTGCTTATGAGCCAATCACGTACAATTTAAACCAATCAAAAATAGTTATTGAAATTCCCAAGTTTGTTAATGATTTTTAACTATTATTTACAATTTATTTGATTCGAATGTTGATTATTTGAATGTAGTTTGTAAATTAAGAATACCTGATAATGAATTTTTTAAATTGTTAGCTTCATTATCAGTGTGGATTTTATAGTAATTTGTACCACAAAAAGTTCAATGATTTTTGATTTGTGCTTGAGTGATTTGGTCAACTTTCAGAACATGTTAAGCATATATTTTACAGCAGCTTTTCTTGGTAATGAATCTTGCGGCAGCATTTTACATTTTCTAATATCATTTAACATGACATTTTATTTTAATTATAAATGTGAGAAATTATGTTTACTCGGCAAGAAATGATTCGATAGATGGTAAAGAAATATGACTTGTAATATTTAATGATATTTTTTTATAAATTACGTCAACTGCGTAGGATTTAAAAAATTGTTTTTAATAAAAAAAGTGCATATGGTTATAAATATGTAAATTGCTTCTGTTTTGTTTGTGATTACATTTGCCTTTTACATTTCTCATATTTGCCGCACATTATTATGGTATATTATTTTTTGTAACTTTTGCATCGTCATATCTTCTCTGAATAGTTGCATTTGAATTTAGATTCGTATGGATGTGTTGAAGGCTATGAAGAACAGCAATTTTTTAGAAGTTTTGAACGATGCATGGAATGAACACACGACAAGCATGATCATGATACGAGATATTTTGATGTACATGGTATTGAATTTGATTGAATGAAGCAAAATGGAATTTAAATAACATTTGCTTTATTTAGGATCGTGTTTACGTCAGTCAGCACAGTGTGGATCCGGTGTATGACTTGGGTTTGATATTATTTCGTGATGAGGTTATCCGGTATGATGGTATTCGAGATAACTTATCGAATACGTTATTAAATATGATAATGGCAGAGAGGCATGGTGAAGCGGTGCATATGTCAGTTTTTATTTTGATAATGTGAATATCCATATCTATGTATAAATGTATACTGCAGGTTGAGCGTTAAAAACGCGTGCCTTATGCTTATGGCTTTGGGTATACATGCGAGAACAGTTTACGAAGAAGACTTTGAGAATCCATTTTTGCAGCAGTCTGCTGAATTTTTTCGAGTGAAATAATGCAAGAAATTTTATAAGCAAATTTTAAAATATTATTTTTAGGAAGAAGGTTTACGTTACCTGTCAGAAAACAATGCTGGCGCTTATATACAAAAAGTGCAGCAGCGAATTAATGAAGAATCCATTCGAGCCCGTCATTATTTGGATGCTATGACAGAAGTTAAAATCATAAAAGTAATAACTAATCTGTTATTTTAATGAGTTGTTATTCTTTTGATTGATTAAACTAGGTACTAGAAGAGGAGTTAATTAGTAAAAATTTGCGTATTATCGTGGACATGGAAAATTCAGGAGTGGTTCATATGCTGACCCAGGATCGTTATGAAGACTTAAACGCGATGTATGTTCTATTGAAACGTGTTCCAAATGGTTTGACTGTGATGAGTTCGGCTATGTCGAATTATTTGCGCCAACAAGGCACTGCTTTGGTGCACGAACTAACAAATGGAATATCCACTTCACCGGTTCAGTTTATCGAAGTGAACATGAATTTATGAATTATGATTATTAGACTGTAATATTTAAGTTTTCTTTTTTTCTTATTTCAGAATCTTCTGAGTTTGAAAAGTCGATTTGATAAGTTTTTATCTCAGGCATTTGAGAACGATTCACTGTTTCGGAGGGTTATTAGTGCCGACTTTGAGTATTTCTTGAATTTAAATCCATCGTCTCCGGAATATCTTAGTTTGTTCATTGACGACAAGTTGAAGAAAGGTTCTAAAGCGGTATTTTTTTCTTGGTGCTTCATTCATATGCGAGTAGATGTTATGAAAATTTCATTGTATTTTAGATGAGCGAAAGTGATTTGGAAAATGTCATGGATCGTGCAATGATTTTATTTCGACATCTACAAGAGAAGGATGTATTTGAACGCTATTACAAGCAGCATTTAGCCAAGCGCTTATTGCACACACGATCGTTAGCCGATGATGCGGAAAAAAGCGTCATTGCGAAACTGAGGGTGCTATATATTTAAAATAAATTTTTAGATGTTCTTGGGTTTTATTATGATCTTTTTTTTTAATTCAGATGGAATGTGGATGTCATTTTACGAGCAAAATTGAAGGAATGTTCAAAGATATGCAATTGTCAGCTACAATAAATGAGAACATTCGAAATATGAAAGATGCGCATCCTGAATTTGTAAAAAAAAAAGATTGCCATTAACGACTGCAGAATATTTTTGTGAAATGGTTATGTTGATTTTGTTTTAGGCTCTTCCGATCGACTTTAGCGCCTCCGTTTTGACCACTGGGTTTTGGCCAACGCAAGGATCTGTAATAAGATGCATATTACCATCTGCGGCTAACGAAGCTTTTGAAAAATTTAAACAGTAATTATTTGTTGAAATATATTTTGTGTTATTTAAATTTTTTTTTGTTCATGTTGATTTTTGTGTTTATAGTTTTTATCTAAGCAGTCACAGTGGACGTATCTTAAATTTGCAGCCTCAGTTGGGTACAGCAGACTTGCACGCGGAATTCTATCCACCAAGTTCATCTTCTAATCCGAAACAGAAAAAGCATAAACACATTTTATGCGTTTCCACTTATCAGATGTGCATCTTAATGCTGTTCAACAAGTCGAATCAATATACATACAAGGTATATATATTGGTTTTTAAAATTCCAACTGTTATTGTGATTGTATCTTTTTTGTATTTTTGAACAGGAAATTGTGGAACAAACTGCTATTCCTGAGAAAGATTTGAAAAGAGCATTGCTTTCGTTAATTTTTGGAAAGTCTACACAGCAAGTACTTTGCCGTGAGTCGAAAGGCGCGGCAAGTACTGGCGACCGACTACCTGTTTTGCGTAAATAATTTTATTCTTGCCAAGCAAGCATTTGTTGTTGTTAATGATATGAAAATTGCATCTTGCTTTAATATGCATTGTAGATGAAGAAGATGTGTTTCGTGTAAATGAAGAATTCAGCAGTAGATTATTTCGCGTGAAAATTCAGACTTTGTTGGCAAAAGGAGAAACGGTCCCAGAACAGAGGGAAACAAGAGGGAAAATTGAGGAAGAGCGAAAATTGGAAGTTGAAGCAGCTATTGTTCGCATTATGAAATCTCGCCAACGTTTGGGCCATACGGTTTTATTGAATGAGGTGAGTTGTGTAATGTGTTTTATTCTTGTCCAAATATTGATTGTAGTTTATGTGTTTTAATGTTAGATAGTGAATCAGCTGAAGCATCGTTTTATGCCGAGTCCTATTATGATAAAAAAGCGTATTGAATGTTTGATTGAACGCGATTATTTGAGCCGCGATCCATCGGATTATAACATGTACACTTATGTTGCTTAATGTGATGTTCATGTTTTCCTTCTTTCTTTTTGCACTGTGTGATTTTTCACTCAGCCTGTCTATGGGGCGTTGTCTCTTTTTGAACGCTTGAAACTGACATTTTATAAATAAACATATTGGTTGATTAACTTTACATTGCGAAGAAAAATGTTCATTCTGAAGAAAAAGAATTTCACCTCTTAAATAATATATATATATATTAGATGAATAGTACATTTTTATTTGTTAAGTTGATTTCAAGTGAAAGTTTTCAAGAGGTTGCGAGACTTTTGGGCGTGGATTTGATGCGGTCAGATGAAAACTGGCAATGTGTTTGACAAATACAAACTAGCTTAATCAAGACTTAGGTTATTATATGCATGTCAACAATTGCTTGCTTGCTTGCTTGCCATCCGGTAAAGTTGTGTTGATCAGGTCGATGTGTGGCTGGTTGTTCTTCTTAGCAGCTTCTTTCAGCGTTTGTGTTCTCAGCTTGCTGGCTGATTACAATGAGCAAATTTTGTACGACGATTTATTGCGCGGATACAACATTCTTGAACGTCCTGTATCAAACTGTTCAAAGCCTCTTGTTGTACTGTTGGAGTTGGTTCTATTTCAAATTGTTGATGTGGTAAGCGACACGTGATGAAACAAAATTTGAACAGTTGAACAGTGTGTAATTTTTGTTTTCTTAATTTTAGGAAGAAAAAAACCAATTAATTCAAACAAATATTTGGTTGAAATTTGTAAGTAAGCAGCGGCAACCTGGAACGCTTGTTCAATTTTCAATTCTTCATTATAGACGTGGTATGATTATAATTTGAAATGGAATCCGGAAGAATATGGTGGCATATCAGATGTACGCTTTCCGGCAGGAAAAATATGGAAGCCAGATGTATTGCTTTACAACAAGTTTGTCGTCTTCAATCGGTGAAGCGTTGCAAATTTACCAACAACAATTGCATTTTTGCAGTGTTGATCCAAACTTTGATCCGTACTATCCAAGCAATTTGGTTGTCTACAGTGACGGTAAGATCAATTGGATTCCGCCGGCAATTGTGCGAAGCAGTTGTAAAATGGATGTTACTTGGTTTCCATTTGATGATCAAACATGCTGTTTGAAGGTTTGTCATCAAAAGTATGATTAGTTGGTGATTTCTGTTGAGATGAATGGAGAACTTCTAGTTCGGCTCATGGACATACAACGACCGAAAATTAGTTTTAGAACAGGGCGGAAATGGATGGGATATGTCAGAATACATTGAAAATGGCGAATGGCTTCTTGTTGGTGAGGTTCGAATTGTGTTACCTTTTCGTATTTCTGTTTGCAGTGTCGCAGTTTACAACCGCAGATTATCCTGTGCGAAGAACGGTAAAACTGTACGAATGTTGTCCTGATGAACCTTATTCAGATGTGAAATATTGCTTGCACATACGAAGACGTACCCTTTATTATGGTTTTAACTTGATTATACCAAGTCTGCTAATATCACTGATGACACTGCTTGGTTTCATTTTGCCTGTTGAATCCGGAGAAAAGCTTACACTCGGTGAGATATTGGTTTTCTAATTTATGAACTTTTCTACTTGTTTAAAACACATTTTAAAATGATATGGATAAAATTTATTTACTTGAATTGTTTTGTAATTTTAGAGAAGCATTATTTAAAAAAAATTGCAGTTTATTTATTTTTATTACATGATTGATTGGCTGTGATATTTAGAAATGTTGAAATTTTTGAACAGATTTTTTCGTTTTCAGAAATCACTATATTATTATCTGTGTGTGTATTCTTGACAATGGTATCTCAGATGACACCAAGCACATCTGAGGCAGTATCACTGATTGGAGTATTCTTCAGCAGTCATATGATTGTGGTATCTGCTTCGGTGGTGTTCAACGTTATAGTTCTGAACTTGCATTACAGAACGCAGGATACTCATCGTATGGGTGTCTGGGTATTCACTTATTGATGCATTATGCTTCTTCATTCTAAGCTGTTTAATTTTCAGACTCGAAAAGTGTTACTTGATTGGTTCCCACGTATTTTGTTGATGAGGCGACCGTTGAAGTCGAATTCAAACATTCACAGTGATATTCGATATGATTTAGAGCCTCTGCTTAATCGTAAGGAAACTTCGATACAAAGGACAAATGACATCTGTCAACTGCTTGAGCAGTTAATTGCTGATGTACGATACATTAGAGAGTTCGTCAAAAATGAAGAAGAAGAACAAGAAGCTCGGAACGACTGGAAATTCGCTGCCATGGTCGTTGACAGGATATGTTTGATTGCCTTTTCTTTTGTTATACTTGTTTCAACAATTGGAATTTTTTCCAGCTCTCCTCACATCACTGTCTGAGTGAAATTTTTTTTTGTTCCTGTGTTAATTTTCCTTTTATTAATTCCTACTCATCAGGTATACTGTATTTAATATGTAGATTTTCTTCTGTTAGTTCTTTTATTTGATTTAGAACACGTTTCCCTTAGCGAATGAATTTCTTTAAATAAAATGTTCGTTTTTTTTATTGTGCACACTTTTCAAAAGAAGTTGGTATGGTTCAAAAGAATGGTAAGCATTACCTTTATTTCGTTTTTTGTTCGATTTTGTGTTCAAGTATTTGGCATTTGCTTTTTTCCAGGATAGACATGTAATCGTTGTATTCAGCTTTAGTTAAGCGTATTTTCAGTCAGTGTGCATATGGTTTTACTTTTAGTAGTATTTATATATTTATATTATGATAGTTACATTGCACGCAAGATTCTCAGTATTGTAGCTCAGGTTGAATAATATCATGAATGATGCGAAGCTGTGCAAGGAGGTTTATGTGTTATAAATGAAACCAAAAATCAGCTAAATTTAACTTTTACTTCGCTACTCTTTATTCTATAAAAATTCCATTTTATTTTTATTTTAAATATAACGAATTACTGTTGCTATGCTCCGATAGAATTTAAAATTTCATTGCTCACATTCCAAAGTCTTCTCTGCAATGTACGGTTAGTTGATGTCGCGCTAGGTGAACAGAACCAACAACTGTTCAAATATACACCACCAATATTGTTCAAATCTGGTGAGAAAGCTGCAAAAACGATTGTAGACGCAGCTTGATCCTTAGAGAGAAAGCAAAAATCAAAACAATGTTTACTATGAAAAATGAGAATTCGATTAAATACCGCAGATTTAGTGAACGGCTTGAGTAGCCATACCAGGGCACTGATGCAATTATAGCGACGATAAAGTCTTGTGGGCACTAAGTTTCCTGGATGAACTGCATTACAGAATATATGTTGTTTTGAAAGCTTCTCGTTCAAGTAAAAAGCGAACATTGTCAAACAAAGTTTTGAAATACTGTATGCTGTTATGCCACTGTATGAATCTTTGTTCTCTGGTGTTAATGTTATTCGAGAAATGAGTTCATCTTCGTCCAGATTATGATAATTTGCGCTAAATCTTCACACATTATTACTGCAAAGTGATTTGTAATCAGTTTACAATACGTACAAACGATGACTTTCTCCAGTTGTAATTACAATTCTTGCTGGCGCTGAATTCTGTAGCTTCTTCAAAAGGAAAGTAGTTAAATAAAACTGTCCCAAGTAATTCACACTGAATGTGCGTTCCAGGCCATCTTCTGTAACCGAATATGAATATTCTAGT
Source organism: Trichinella papuae (assembly GCA_001447755.1). Classification (NCBI taxonomy): domain Eukaryota; kingdom Metazoa; phylum Nematoda; class Enoplea; order Trichinellida; family Trichinellidae; genus Trichinella; species Trichinella papuae. Next base: position 11,456 of record JYDO01000219.1, on the reverse strand, counting down.
GTAGCAGCGTTGAGAATAAGTACATTTAACTTCCTAAATTAAAATTGTACAATCAAATACATTGAATGTATATGTAAACAAGTATCTGTTTTGAATTTCTTTACTCTTTTTTATTTTTTATATGCAGTGTGAAGCTTTTCTTACCAGTTACTGGCTAGGAAAGTTTCTGCACATCGTCGAACACTGCTCATAGAAGCTAAATCGCAATGAATAAATTCCACTTTAACGCATCTCTGAAGAATTATTTATTTTGATATGAGAAAAAGACCAAGTTCACCAATTACTGATTTACTCTGTCAGTGTGCAATTTTGCTACAGTTTCTCTTGCTCTGCTAATGTTTCGGCATGCAATAATGACATTTGCTCCGTGAAATAACATTGCTTTTACAACTTCCAAACCTTGAAAATGATCGAATTTAACTTACTGATTGAATTAATTGAAAGAAAAGAAAAGTTTACCAATTCCAGAAGTTCCCCCTGTAATCATTACTGTCTTGTTGCTGAGATCTATTCCATGCAAAACTTGAAGCGCTTTTGTTCGAGCATCAAAACGCTGTCTTGGTAATTGTTCTTCTTCTTCTTCTGCACCAGTCTCTTCGAACGCAACAGCCAGTCGCGGATCAGCATAAGTTTTAAATCCAGTAACTTGGCTGAAATTATTACCATGCTTAGGCGATTGAAGCATGACTACCATGATAACATTGTTACTTTTCATATAATATTTTATTCTCTTCATCCACTATACGTTTCCAATTCTTCGGTAGTTCTGCTGGAACAGTTTTCCTTCGGTCTGTACGTGGATGATTCCACTGCACTGACTTTTCAAAATGGCTGAATGTGAAGAAATAAAATTTTTTACATGCTGCACATGTTATCTTCCACGCTATACTTGACATAATAGACTCGGTTATCCAACGTGGTTCGCTCTTCCCAGCCAGACGGCAGCTCATCCTCACTGTCACTTTCCGCAAAGCCGAGCATTGTTCACTTGACGGTTGTTTTAATTGCAAAATTTCATTTTCGTCATTTAAAAATACCACACAAATATGGACACTTTTCTTATATTAACATTAGCGATTGCAGATTATTGCTGAGCGATCAAATTGTTCACTGTAAAATGTTAAACTTTCATTCAATATATTTTCTTTGAATTTCCCCCAGTAGCAGAATTCAATTCAGCTGCGTAATGTTTTATAAATTTATGAAATGGTAATTTTTGTGATTTGATGTTTAAGTTCAACGGTGGTTACTGTAATTTGAGACTTTGTACGTTTATAGGCTTGTTGTTGAAAATGTGGGCAGAATTTATTTATTTTTTCACTTTTTAATTGTTCAATCCTTGTCTTTATGTACTTTTTATTAGTTTCCTTTGATCGGGCAGCATTTGCAGATTTGCAGATAAATAAATGTTAAAGTTAAAATGATGAATGATTTGTTGCATTTAAAATTTACATGATAATTTGGATAATTGGCAGAAATAAATGCTTTTCATTTTGAAATTTTTTGTTTTTTTTTTCAGAATAAGAATTAAAAAATTGATTAAAACACGTCAACGGTGCATTGAAAGTAATTGTTGCTGAAAGTGGAATACTCTGAAAAGTTGCATTGAAAAAATATTATTTAATTTTATTTTTTAGTTTGATTAGTTCGTGAAAAAAGCAGTTTAGTTTTGTAAAATTATAATTTATAATCTTGGGAATGTATTGATTTTGATAATTATGAATTCAATTGAAATGATTGGGATTCACGTTTTGCAAAAAAAAATTGTATAAACTCGAAGAATATGAAATGGAATTGTGAAATGCTTGTTTTTCTCTTTTAATTTTAGTGGAATCCATTTGCTATTTATTTAATGTAAGACAGTTTGTTTCTTATTGTTTTTTTATAAAGAAAATTAACTTTCCAACTGTAAGCAATTTTTATTGCATGAATTAAAAAAAATTAATTTATATATATTTTTATTTGTGTTTGCGTGTGTGTTGAAGTTATAAAAGGAATGACATTTGAAAAATTTTTCAATATTTTTCCATACTGAATTTAAGTTTTGCTTCATCTCGTGACTAGCAAGCAATTAGCGAAATTGCGCCAACTAGTACGTTTCATTCGACTTGGGACCTGACTAATTGAACCATGCAAAAGTTGCGTCATTCATTTTTTACACTTCACATGTTTTCAAAGATGATAAATATGAAAATTTATTTTATTTTTTTGTATGAACAATGCTTGAATAATTTTCATGCTCAACAGTGTCAACATGTTTTTGTATGAATTGCACATTTTCAACGTGAAGAAGATTGGCTTGCTCAAAATAGTTGAATAGTGGAATTTGTACACGTTTCATATTTTCCAGTAAGATTGCTGTTATGGTTTTATTTGAAAAAATAATGAAAATTGTTGTTTCCATTTTTTAGCATTTTATTACTTTTAATATTTGAATAATTTAAAATTTGAATAACTATTGTGAGTTTGAAATTGAGTTTGACGGGTATTTTGATTTAGAATTTTTCAAGAAAAATAAAAAAAAAATTTGCTTAAAATTGAAAATGTTTTTCGCTAACGCTTGCACGTTTGGGGAAGTTGAAGCGATGCGAAACAGTGTCGGCAATGAGATGAAAATGATGCCGTATTTTGGGGTGGTGGTCGGCTTGTTGACGTTCTTGTTGAACGCTGGCGCTTTGCTGGCTATGCTTTTGCCAAAAGTTGCTCGAAAACAAAGAATGTTCCTGCTCATCCGTTTGATCTGTTTCACTTACTGTATTTTTGGTGTCGGGCTTTTGATCAGCGGCAGCTTTGCCTTGTACCGGCTTTACGGATCCGGGCTGCGGTTGGTCACTCAGGCGGGATGCTTTTTTCAATTTCTCCTCTTGGACTTTTCGTTGCGCTTGCTGACCGACGTCAGCTTGTTCACGGGTTTGGATCGTTGTTTGGCCGTGGTGGCGCCGAAATTTTACGTCCACGTTTTCAAACGCAAACTTACCACCACAATCATGCTTTTGATCATTTTACACTGCTCCATTATGGAAATTGTCGGCTATTTTCACACTTCTGACCAAGTGTTGCTCCTCTGCTCCTACGTGACCATATTCGAAAGAAGCTATTTTATCAAATCTCAAATGCAAATCAACCTGTTGCTCGCCATCACCTTGGTGGTTTATCTGTTTTTGATGCTCTGGATCCGTTTGAAGATGCGTACTGTTGAACGACACGGCGACAACATTTCCCAAAGCAGGCGGCAACGTATGAACGTGAAACTGATCGTCACTCTGTTCATGTGCGTTGGCACATTTTGTATCACAACCGTGGTTGGCAATGTGGTGATCAGTTTCGCTTTGAGCATATCCGATCTCACCCAGTCCATTCTGACCACCCGGTACGCGTTATTATCCTTCTTCGACGGGATACTGCATTTCATTTTGTTGTACTGTCGAATGGGCGAATTTCGCAAACTGATCCACTATCCGCTGTTGCGTCAATCTGCTGCTACAAAATGCAGCATAGGGATGATCAGTTCGAAAGGGATTTGAAATTGCAAAAATAATCAAACTTAAAATCAAAGAAACTTTTCGCTCAATTCTGCACGCTTTCATTTTTGCTACTCGTTATTTTACATTGTGCAACTGTTGCAACTGTACTATAATGATGATAAATTCAATTAATCGCATATTTCCATATTTTCAAGTTATTCTGTTGGTTTTTCTTTTTAACTGCAGTGATTATTCAATGCCATTGACAACTAACTAATGAAGCATGCGCACAACATGCTGATCAATTGTTTAGTTTGTTGAATCGAATTGTAATTCTGATTTATCATTTTTATTGTCTTGTTTTGTAGTTGTTGAAAACTGTTTTAGCAATGATGCATTTCAAATTTGGTGCATGTAATTTGATCAACAGAACAATTGATCAATTCAACAATCAAATAAAATCAATACAATTAAGGCTGTCGATGATTTGAATGGTATACGATGTGTGTGGTATGAAGTTAATAATTTGACGCATAGTTAATAATTAGGCAACGCATAAAAATTTGCATGTTATCGAGACGACGCTTAGCACTGATGAAATAATTTCATTTGATCTTCAGTTTTAATAACTTCATTTGATTTCCATTATTTAAGCATTTCAATTATATCTAGTAGTCGAAAAGTATACAATCGTTCATATTGTAAAGTTATATTTAATCTATTGCCGTTGGGATGATTTCAGATTAACGGTCGTGAAAATTTTGTCTGCTTAACGTACTGAAAAGCAGCCACAGTAGGACTTGTTTACCAGAAATTGCATGCAAATTTTTATTCCCGTGCCATGCGGTCGCTTGGGTTGCGTTAGTTGCAATGGTTTTTGATGTATGGTGTGCGCTGACTGAACAGCAAAGCGTTTTCACTGGAAAGACGGATATAAGCAACGAGCAAATGCTTTTGTTTTTTGTTTATTTTAATTTTATTGTTTGCAAAGCAGCATGATTAAGAACTGTACAATAAACAACGTGGGCTTCAACGATAAGAAGGCGCTTATTTTGGTAAGTGGAATTTGTTTTCAGTTTGATTGTTATTACTTTAACGTATGGATGAAAATAGATGTTGAATATGTATTAAATTAGTAATTTAAGTGAATAATATTTAACTGAGAATAGATTCAACATTTGTAATTTTTCTGAAAATCAACGTCTGACTTTTCGGTTGGTATATTGGCAATCATTTACAGTTATGCAATGATTCGATTCACTTATTATAAATGTGAAATATTTATCATGTTTTAATATTTAATATTAGTGACAGTTTGGAGAGGAGAGCTGAAATTATGTTTTTTCAAACATGAATCAGCGATGAGTTTTAATGAATTTAGGCTAGGTGAAACAACGCTGCTTGACGGTTGTTTTTCAGTTATGCAAATGAACTTTTCTGAAGCGCTTTCGTTATCAGTAATTGCGAGCTCGGTCGCTTCACTGAGGTGGTTTACAGCAATGTCATATAACATTCATTCAGTGTACTTTGCTCTTTGTTTCATTTAAACTAAGATTGCTTTTTATACTTTTTTATTCACATAAGTTTAGAGAATTCAAAAATTGATGAATTTATTTTTTCAGATGAACATGCTCAGTATATAACTGTATAATAATATTAAGTCTTCAAGTGCCATGCTAGCTCAGTGCTATTCCATTCAAAAATGTATGCACTTACACGTCAGCAAAGAAAGTTTATAATAATTTTATGGTGAACTAATTCTGACGTCATTCTGCTGAAAGCATTTTGTGCCATTCAAATCCGGGTGCGATTTCCTATATATATATAAGTGCTGTTTATTATTAGCAGGCGATTATTATACAAATATTCACTAATGAAGAACGCTCTCTCTACAGCGCTGAGTAATTTGCTCATTATTCATGCCTCGCTTTTACAAATACGTTGTAAATTATGTGCAGAAAATACGTTAAACCCCTAATCTCTGGAAATCTAAAGTGATAACTTTGAAAGCACTTTCATAGTTGGTGAAGTAAGCATCTGATATATTCATTTTGAAATTATCAAACTGTTTTACAACAAACCCTAAATGAAAACCTAATACGAATCATATTTGCGCATATTTGTATAAGTATTTCCCAACAAATGCAGAGATGCAATTTCACAGATTTACATTCTGGCTGCTGTGTGGCTAGAAGTAAGTGGCTTTTTCAACGACATTTTTGTAAATGTTTCTAGGCCATCTTTTGAATAGTGTAGATAGAATGTGTAGAAATGTGGGTTTGTGTCTACAAAACGCCCTCTGTTGTGCAATCATTCGTGACAGCAGGAAGCTGATGCAATGAGAATCAGATTTGCGCTGGTGGTTCCATTTGCAGGAACGGTATTTGCACATGAGGACATGGTACAGTTCAACAAGGCAGCAAATGCATTAAAACTTGCGTGTGTTCATTCGAAACCGCTAAACCGGACATAGGCAATCGATGGATCAGCACATGCGCCGCTTGTCCATTGCAATATCCTTGGACAAAAAGAGGTGATCATCACTCATGATAAATAATGCATGCTGCATTGTTGTTTGTTACTTAAAGCTATTCCAAAGCGCCGACTGTTATATTTTATTTAAATTAACTTTATCATTATTACATTTCTATTGACCATTTCTGTCTGTCTGTCTGCTTCATTATCATTTAAAAAAACTGTGGAACTTTATGAATAATTTTTTCATTACTGCACTTCAGCAGCAGCAGTTGTTTTACTCTCACACACAATGGTCATTTAGAACAAATGCAGCATTTCTATTTGAATTTTATTTTGTCTTAGGAAAAATTTCAAAACAGATGATTTGCTTTATTTAAGGTCATTTTGGTTAGATTCTATCTTATAAATTTCATTGCTTTATTGTAATTATTATGATTTGAATGTCTATAAGCTCTGTTAAAGCATCATGTGATGTGCTTAAATTTAATTTTCTGAAAATTATTTTCTTTTATTTATAGCGTAAATATTGCAAAAATTCTGCTTTACTTTTCTTTAATAAAACGATTTAACGGCCGCAGATTAAATGAGAATAGATGGAAAAAAAGAAGAAACTTTTGCACATTTTCGAACGTGAATGACTTCTTGAATGAATGAATGAAGAATTTTCAGTTTGAATTACAGATCCCAGAGTGGGAAATGAAACTGACTTTATTATGAACTTATAAGATTTGTTTTATCAGGATGAATTTTTCAACATTTCACCTATGGGATAAACAAATTTACATAAGTTGTTGTGATGAATGGAATTTGCGTTCGACTTTCCTTGACCCAAGCCATGGTCGTGTGGGTAAATATTTATTCCAAATCTACTGTTTGAGCAAACTTTGAAACAGGAACTGCGACTATAAAAATCTTTGCAGATGATGAAAATTTCACTCTTACATCTCTCTGACAGGTTGAAAATAAGAAATCAGCAGTGAAAATTGCTTTAACCAATATGAAAATATTAATTTGCTTATTTTTGCGTTTATGGGTTGATATTCAATTTGTTTCTGGTGTGAGTAATTTGTACAACGATGAAATAGCTTTGAACGTATCACAGATCAAAGTTCATTATTATCAGTCAGGGGATGCTTGCAACATTATTACAGATAAACATTTAATGATCAATCCAAATATTCAGACCGCATATTTGCAATGCGTACCATCAAGCCACGGGTAATTTTTGTTTTTGTATTTTTACATTTTCCACATATTTGCTTTATTTATTTCGAAGCAATATGTATTTCAGGTTGAATGGACGCTGGCAAACAATGCCTTGCCCGCCTGGTCAAACGTTTCAGTTTGGAAAGCAACGTTGTGATTTTGACTATGCACAAGTTGCCATAAGAGCGGATGATAGTGGTGTTGCAGCATTGCCAAGCGTGCTCAGTTCAGCAGTAGGTATGTTTTTTACTTTTTAAACTTTTGTCAGTATTTTTTGTTACCTTTACAAGTGAATAAAATTGTCGTTTTTTTACAGCTTTTGTTGGTCAACCGTGCGATGGCAAATACTGCTTCGGCGGGTCTGAATGTCATTCTGAAAAAGGCATTTGCATATGTCCAAAAGGGACCGTAGTGTCTGCAAATTCTAAATTTTGTCACAGCGAAGCTGCAACAGTTCATCTAGAAAATGAAGAAATATTCACTAGAGCAAAAAATTTTACACTGCTAGGTTTTGCATATTCTATATTTAAAAAAATACCGAAATATTTTTTATTGCAATAAAATCAATTTTTAGCATCACCGGGTAGTAGCTGCAAGCACGGAGAAGTTTGTTCCGGTGGTTCAAAATGTGATCCTGCACGTTTTGTATGCACATGCGATGATGGAACTGTGGATCACGATGGTCGTTGCGTGAATATTGTCTCGGATGATCCGCAGGCGTCACCTAAATCAATAAAAAAATCCGTTGGTGATCGTTGCGAATCCACAAGCCCATTGCACTCTTGTCCACCAGGTGCCTCATGTGTTTCTGGTATTTGTGCTTGCATTTCTCCTATGATTCAAGATGGTGATCACTGCAGACCATTGCGTGCATCTGTTCATCAAAAAGCGAGTAAGTAGTACTTAATGGAAGCATAATTCATTCACTGTATTGTAAAAAGTATAAAGTATAAAGTTCATTTACTTAAGCGATGTATTTATTGCATAAGGTATTGAAATAATAATTTCATTGTTTTGTTAAATGTAATCGAGTATGCAGTGTTATTGCTGATTTTTATGAATTTTTGATTTCATATTTATTAAATATAATGGATGGATTGTTCATATCTGTTTACTTTTCTTTGTTTTATGACCTGGACAATTGTGTGACGAAGGCCAGCAATGTCAAGGTGGCTCCGTTTGCAGTAGTGTAACGCTTCGATGCGCTTGTCCTCTGGGTACCAAAGAAACTGATGATCACTGTGTAGATATTTCTTCGCACAAAAGTACCACTTTCAATTATTGAAGAAGCAAAATGTGAATATTATGTTGTGTTTTTTTTTATTTGTTTGTTTTGCATTTTAGATATTTTGGCATCAGTAGGAGAACACTGTCAAGCAAATACTGATTGTATACATGGTGCATATTGTCACACTGGCTCAGGAAAGCCGCATTGTGAATGTTTGTCTACTCATGTAGAAATTGATCATTCCTGTCTTCGAGGTCAGAATAGTGTCAGTTGCAAAATTGAAATCTACTCAGAGACTTACTTTCAGTAATTTATCCTGGCCAACATGGTTGTTCATCAGATAAACAATGCTCAGCAGTGTATAACGGTGCTTCATGTAAACGAGGAATCTGCGTATGTCCTGAGGGAACAGGTGCCGTATCCCAAACTTGTTCAAAAGAAGTGCACACTTTTACAGAGCACACGTTACCTAAAGCCACAACTACAGCACTTCCATCTGTTTCTGAAGCACCAGTTTACAGCGCAAGTTCTCCTGGTGGTACTTGTACAGATAGTGCTCAATGTTTGGGCGGATCAAAATGTTATATGAATATATGCGTTTGTCCAGAGCAAAATATGCACGCTGTGAATGGGGTTTGTGTCTACAAAACACCCTCTGTTGTGCAATCATTCGTGACACTAGGAAGCCGATGCAATGAGAACCAGATTTGCGATGGTGGTTCCATTTGCAGATACGGTATTTGCACATGTGGACATGGTACAGTTCAACAAGGCAGCAAATGCATTAAAACTTTTATGCCAGGTATGTGTTCAATTTATACAAGCACGCGTTTCTTTTTGGAAGCATTACTTTTTATTTTTGAACACTAACTTGCTTGATTGAAAAAAAATTAAAAATATCCATATGTAGCGCGTATTATGTTATGTTATGTTATGTTATGTTATGTTATGTTGTGTGACTCATTGCGCTTAAAATTTCAAGTTATTACATATTTGTTTGTGTATTTTTGTTTACCAAATGCCGCATGTCTAACTTTAGGTATGCAGTTGCCAACGCTATTAAAGTATTGTATCAGTGATAGTATGTGCAAAGGCAATTCAATTTGCATAAATACAAGATGTGCCTGCCCGAATGGAATGCGTTTTATGAATGGTCAATGCGTTCCAGAAAGAAATTATGTGTTTTCTCCTCTGCAAAATAATTTTCCTGCTTTTGTGTCATGCAGTCATGATACTGATTGTAAGAGCGGTTCTGTATGTGTCCAAGGTAGATGCGTTTGTCCACCTGACACTCAAATGACGACTGATGGACTTTGTGAAAGTTATCAATTAGGTAAAATATCTATTTACTTAAATTTTTTAAAAATAAAGCTCAAATTATTTTGAAATTAGTGAGATGTAATAATTAAATTACCGTTTTCATTGATGCACTGATATATTGGGGTTGTTTTGAACTTTTATGTTTATTTTTTTCGTTTAAAATGTATGTTTTATTCAATATTCACGTTGTTTTATTTAATTATGTTTGCAGTAAAGCTGATATACTTTTCTTTTCGTTTCCAAGACTGATTATCCTTCAATTAAGTATAACACCAACATTTGATTGTTCAAGTTGCAGAGACAATAGTTTGAAGTTGTTGGTATTAATTTTGTATTATATTTAGGAAGTGATTGTAATAAAGATGAAAGCTGTGGCAGGCGAGCAATTTGTATCAGCGGCCGGTGCCGTTGCGCTCCCGGTACAGTGCAACAAGGAAATTTTTGTTTACCATTTAATACTGGTAGTTTCTGATGTACGTATAACATTGTTTGAAGTATTTAAATTTGATTTTAAATTAAATGAAATCGTATCATTTAATTTAATGTCATGTACCAGTTGAAATCGATTGGCAAGAGTCAATCGAAAGCACGATTGCGTGCTTTAGCTTATTTGTACTAACTGAACAGTTTGTTCCCAGTTTTAGACCCAGTTAATCAGGAATTTATACGATGTAATGCATGAGCGTTGAGCTGTTCCATTGGTTCCTTTCGTTTTACCAGTGATGTTTGTTTCCCTTCAGTTTTGTATTTTTGCTGTCCGGTGGTGTTGACAGACAATGATCACGCAACGTCGACCGTTTCAAAAAATTTAATATATACATTTTAATTTTGTTAAAATAATTATCATTCGATATTTTTCATCATTTCAAGAAATGTCAGGGGTTGCTTTTATTTATAAGTATTTCAAGAATTGAATACGGGTGCTAAATGATGTTTCGTAACGTTTGTATACGCTGTACTGCTTAAAATTTGAAAGTTGGAAACAGGCAAGAAGATCATGGAAATCTTTTGCATAATTTTATAGTATTGATCAGAATGATGGAATTTGGAAAGTTTCATCTCAAATGGAAGCCTGTTTATGAAGAAAACAAAAAAAAATGAATTTTCCCAATCCCAAGGAAAAAGCCTTATTTCTTGTTGCAGCTAACACAGCGGAATTTGGACAGAGTAAACTTTCTGAAAGCATATTCATAATTTGAAATTTATTCCATGCAATAGAATAAATTATACACTCAATAAATTCCACATTTTGAGATTCTTAAACGAGCATCATGTTTTTCACCACTGGGCACGCCTTGATCACCCGTCTGCGTTTTGACGCGCATTTTAGCATCTATATGTTCATGAATTTTCATTTGTTTGGTTATTTTTGAATTTGAAATAAATCGTCTTGTTCAGATTCTCATCAGTTTTTCTAAACTCATTTTTCAAATCAAACAGTCTAATGCAGGGATAGGCAAACTTTTTGTACTATCGACCCCCTATGGGTTTCCTTGATGCCTCATCGACCCCCAAGCTCATAAAATAAATATTATTAATAATAAATTTCTTTATTATAAGGTATCCTTTACCCTTTTCACCCTTAATGATTCTCGATCAGATGCATTTTACCTTTACGTTTAATCATTGACGTATACATTTATCCGTTGTCACGCAGACGTCCACCCCAAGCAGCTGTGCACAATTTATCATTTAGCTTTGTACTAAAATCGCCTTTACCAATTCATCTGATGTGACGAAAGACGCGAAAAATATCTGAC
>JYDO01000218.1:0-49703 GCA_001447755.1 Trichinella papuae | reverse complement strand
TTCTCAACTATTATTCCAGGACAGAAGAAAAGTTTAAAATTTTAGATCAAAAGCCACGCCCGTAATTTAGCTGCTCTGTTGTCATCTTGCCAGATGGACAGTTGTGCATTTACACCTAAAATATCCTACCCAACAACTGAATGCCAAACAAGCATAAATCTTCAGTTAATAAGTTATGGTCTTTGACAAATTAGTTTTCAAAAAGCGGAAAAAGCTTTACTTGTGAATAAACATTACCTGTAGCAGAATGTGAATAATTTTTATTTAAATTAGTGAAAATAGCTTCTGGGTTGTTGCTTGTCCAATAGTGCTTCTTATTGCAAAACAACACTGCTATACAAATTTCAAAATTGGTCCACGTGTGTGCATATTAAAAAAAAACAAAATGGTAGTAGCATCGTGTATTTGTGGTTACTTCAAAAAACAACAACGAAATAAGCATTTCTAGTATTAAATATGAAAAGTTATTTTGAAAGAATACTTTAATAATTGAAGAATTGTTATGATCACAGATACAGAATTGACAAACTATATGCTAAACCGTCACGATTCTTGCTGAAGCTCTTTTTACAAAATGTAGAGCAGTGTCCCTGCTTATTAATTAATTAAAAGTGTGAATTTATTTTAAAATGGCAACGGCGTCAGCGCCGTATTAAAAAATGCATAAACTAAATCGAGAAATGAAAAAGTTTGCAAGAAAATCAAAATAATATTTTCATTCATTTGATGTGCTGTTTGTTCAATATCCCATTTCACTTTTTGTAATATTGATCAATCAAACTGTAGAATATATTTGATTTAATTTTTTTATATTTCTGTACATAGGATCCAACAAAAGTATGCATGAAGTGAAGATCTTTGATCAGAGAGAAGAGCAACGATGAATTATTTATTTCAAGAAAAAATAAAAGGAAATGAGCCACAGTTTTTGGAAATCTCGGATCTATTTAGTATTCTATGTGTTGGCATTGTGCCAGGTTCCACCGATCAAATTTCACACGTCTATCAGTTGGCTGATTTAGCAGCCGAGTCTGGACATACTGTCAGTTGTCAGTAACGGCAAATGCTAGAGTCAGTGTTGTATGGGATTGTTTTCTGTTCACGGCTAAGCTGCTATTTATGATCAACTTATGTTAATGTCAATCCAAGCGGCTAACGATCATGTCCATGACCATGTTGATCACATCAGTATGTTGATCTTTTGACCGATTAATTATGAATGCTATTGTTTAGCAGTTGCAGACAACAATCTCCAATTACATACCAGCCTGTTTATTGTTTTCCATGAATATACATACTTTTATTTACATGTGAAAGACAATTTGATCGTATACCGATAGCAGTACTACTTTTCCAATACAATTACATAGCTATTGATAAAGATGATGTTAAAGCATGTGTGTCCTTTAACACTGATTATGTAAAACCGAACAGAAGATTCAATAACTGCAAAGCAAATTTAGATGGATATGATAATAACGGTCTTGTTCACCGAACGGTGTAACAATGACCATTCGACCAGTTGACCTTTGAGGAGGGCAAAGTTATTAATTTTATCATAATATCTTATGCATAAACAGATTGGATAAGCTTTTGATAAAGCCGAAAGTTTAAAGTTGAAGACAATGAAACAGACGCACAAAGAGCAGCTCAATAAACGACACCCCGTCGAGGGAAACAATTGCACGCCAATTGCAGCCATAGCATGACCTCCTCCACCAAGCCGGTATGTAGCACAACACCTGATCAATCTCCAACAACTGTGCAACCAAACTGCTTACTCTGTGAAGCACAGTACACTAACTGTTCTATTTGCATGTTTGCAACTGCTGACGGATATTCATATTTTAATATTCTCTTCCTGTTTCTGTGAAGATGAATTCCACACATCTCAGGGCAAATAATCGCCGACGCAGAAATCATTTCGACAACGGTGTCACATTTGAATATTCCAATGGTACGTTTTTAATTTATTATTTTACTTTCGGTAGTACGTATGTCTTGCATTGAAAATTTATACAACTGATTGTTGTATGAATAAAAAGCCATATTATACAACTAAGGAAAGTTTGTACAATTATTTCACATCTATATATTATAATTTATACAGTATAGACAATTCATAACGGTCTCATTTTGCAAAGGGAAAAAACCTCGAGCATAAATTTTACTAGCAAACACCAAAGAAAATGTCTCTTCAAACTTGATCACACCTTGATTTTAATATTTGAGATAGCTTTCAGCTAGTGAAATGCGGCGTACTACTTATTATTTTACGATTGCGATCATAGAATGCAAGTTTAAATTTGTTCCAAGGTTTGTTTGATTGTATTGATTGGAATCAAAATTAGCATAAATCTGCATATATCTCAATTTGCACTTGCCTCGGAGGTTGGTTTGATGGCTAATGTGAGCTGCGGCGTTGGTATCGGTCGTAACGTGAATTGTGGGTGTGGCACCGATTCGGTTCAGGAAGAGAAAATTCAACTTTTACTATATTACCTGAGACCGCTTTTTCTGTTTAAGATTATCCTTCTGTAGGAAAGATGCCTGCCGTTTGAAATTGCGGTAAATTTTTGTTCACTTCAACAAAACTCAAAGCATGCCATTAGTATAAACTTTACATAGTTGTGAGTGGAAAAATTTTTATTTGAAAAAGAAACATTAAAAAGAATTTTTAAACCGATTTTTATTAATTAACAAAATTGTGTTTCTTAAATTTGTAAAAGAATAATCGAATAAATTTCATATTTGTTTTGAGAAATAGCTAATTTTAGATCTTTTATTTTGGAATAGAAAAATAAACTTGATTGAAGGAGAACCTAAGCAAATAATTGAAGTTTTGACAGCAAGAAATCAAAGTTTCAGAAAGCTTTCAACTGTTTACTGCTTCGGTGAAAATTTGGATTATTAGCTAGCCGGAAGGTGAACATTTTATACAGCTTCATTGTCAATCAGAAATGCTAATTAATGCAACATTTGGCCTTCTTAAACTTCATTAATGGACAGTTAAATAGTGTTGCTGTTGTTCAAAATTTATTAAAATTCAGAAGCACAATATTCATGAAACTTATTAATATAAAAAGTATAAACAAAAATCCAGAATAAACTGTGATTGTTATAATTTGTCAAAGGCGTTGACAAAAAAAGTTGTTAAATAATAAAACAGTTTATTGTTTTTACCTACATTGTTTTTACAACGACGGGTTGAAAACCAAATTTAATTACATATAAAACTTGTTTATAACGAGAAAAAACCCACACTGTACATTTTTCAATACTGCCATTAATAAAAATTCAACATTTTCAACCATTATCTTTCAACACCTGTCGAAATATCCGCATCCTCAGTTATAAATTACAGTACACTTTTGAACTTTAAAATACTTTGCAAATTTTCTATTCTTCTTCATTTTGATATTTCCTGTTTATCATCAATGACGATCAAGTTAATCTGCTTTTGTATTTAATGCACAAAATTTAATTTGATGACCGTAAGATGATGGACAATGAACGCAATTGGATGACTTTATGAAGCATCCTTTATTTTGAATTATTCTTCAGTTTCTTCAAATTTTTACAAAAAATAACCATTTGTGACATTATCTTACAATATATATTACAGAATACTACATATAAACATCAAACGCTAAGAGCTATTATTTAGCAGTAACATTCGAATTCATTGTCAAAATGTAACATATTCTAATTAGGATTTGTGCAAAAAAATGTTAAACAGCAAGCCAGCCAATAATTGCAGTGCTTTGAACAGCGCAATCTTTGATTCAAGTCACGAGGAAACTTCAGCCAATAGCTCATCTCAGAGCAATGCACCAATCACAGTGAAAATTGATGCGATTGGTATTTGCATAATTAAATTTGCTATCACGTGACGTGGAGGCATTCATTGCGATAAGTGAAAACGAACGTTACACATTCGAAGTTGAAGTTGACGGTGGTTGGCATATTTTTAATATTAGAACATATCAGAAAGTTCTATTTCATTCTTTGCATTGATTTTTTTAACCGAGATTAATAGTCACGGTATAAATAAAGATTAGGTACAATTTGACAACTTTGCTTACTGTAAATCAGAGTTCATTTGCTGAGTAAACTCTTATTGCTGTTGTGCTTTCAAATTGTATCGCTTGCAATGTCTGAACGAAGTAAGTTTTGTTGTTTTTTATTTAAAATGCTGAATAGCATCGTTTATTGTTGTCTGATTTTTAATTTTTGTAAAAGCGGTGGCTTAATTGTAAAATATATTTGGCTAAAATCATGAATCGCATCTTATTCCAGCATCTCTTGAGCAATTTTCAATCAGTGAATTATTTTTAGGCAAAGATACGAAAGCAGTTTCAGATGAACTGTCGCAGTTACATTTAGTAAGTATTATTTAGTGTTTTATTTAATTATTTACTATTGTTGTTGCTGTGGTGGTGGTATTTTTAGAAAGAATTAGTGAAACGACCTGGATATGGTACTATTGGCAAGCCGATAAAATTAGCTTGCAATTATTTTCCACTGATAAAATTGCAGAAAGGCGATCTTGTGGTTAACAGATATCACATCGACATACAACATCCACGTTTAAAGTTGAACTGGTTCGATTTTAATTTGTTGTCAAGTTTTATTATAGTATTAATGTGTTTTCATTTTCTGTTGAAGTGATGACAATCGTGAAATTTTTTGGGCATATGTTGTAAAGCGTTCAAATATTTTTGGTGATCCATTTAAATTAGCATACGATGGGAAGAATACTTTGTTCACAGTTGACAAATTACGTTTGAAGCAAGTCAGTGAAGAAGCAGTTCCGGTTCGTTTTAAAACTTCATTCCAGAGCTTTATAAATTGTAATTTTTAAATTTGAATATTTTTACATTTTAAGGAAAACTTTTCCTTCAAAACTGTTCGAGAAAATAAACCATCAGAAGTGTCTATTTTGATCAAATTCACTGGTCTGGTTCATTTGGACTTCAGAAATGCAGAGTCAGGTTTATTAGATGAACGTGAAAAGGGTCCAATTCAATTTTTGGATATATTGTTTGCACAAGGGCGTTCATCTCCATTATTTGAGTAAATTACAGTTTAACAGTTTTAATGTATGAATTTTGAAAATAAATTTGAATAATTTCAGATTGTCGAAATCATTTAAAGCGGTCCGGAATTCATTTTATTTCATTCCACAAGGTGCTGGTGTGGACGTGAAATATGGCATTGATTTGTGGAGAGGCTTGTTCATTTCTGCGCGAGTAATTGATGGTTTCCGACCAGCGATTAATATTGATGGTGTGATTGAAATTGTGTTTAATTTTTTTGAAAAAATTTTTAATAATTGAAATGAATTTTAGTATCACACAGTTGCTTTTACAAGCAGCAGTCACTGATAAATTTGATTTGCGACATATTGAATGGTGATGAACGGGAAGCAAGATTTCATCCAAGTCAGCTTAAAATGAACACCCGACTTCAACCAGAACATTTGCGCTTGTTGGTACCAGAATTAAAAGGTAATCAGCATTGGAACATTTACATTATATATTTTAATGTTAATTTTTTATTTATGAATTCAGGGGTCAGCATTCATACAACACATCGAAATCAAGATCGAATTTATCGTATTAAAGATATATCCGGTACGGCAGCATCAGTGGTTTTTGAAAAAGATGGAAAAAAAGTTTCAATTGCGGAATATTTTCGTGATGTTTATGCGCCATTAAAGTATCCAAATTTACCATTGGTTCAAGTCGGCAGTAAATCAAAAGCAATTTATTTCCCAGTTGAAGTATATAAAACTGATAATTGTTTCAACTTTTTAAAATACAACGAATTTATTTTGGCCAATTTAGCTTTGTCAAGTTGCAAAATGTCAAAGATAAAAATGTCAAAGATACAACAAGAAATTGAAAGCATGTCAAACGACATCTATAATTCGAGTATGTTGATGGGATTTAAAATAATAATAATAATAATGAATAAATTGTTATATTTAGTTTGCTTTGACAGACGCTCCTACTCGAATTCAAAAGTGTATCGATTTGGTTGAGAAATCAAATTTCAATAGTGATCCATTTTTGAAAAGTTTTGGCGTTCAAATTAAAGCAGAACCAATGATTGTTAGTGGACGAGTTTTGCCTCCGCCTAGGTTGGAATATGGTAAAGGAAATGGAGGACGTGTAAATAATAATTGTTTATCTGATTACATTTTGAAAAATATTTGTTTCATAATTTGTTTCACATTTTTAGCAAATAATTCTTACACCAAAAGATGGAGCATGGAATTCGAATGAATTTAAATTTTTTGAATCTGCTTGTTGTGAATCATTCGGATTCGTATCCTTTCTACCACCGCATAAAGCATCAATGTTACAGTGAGTATTGCAAAATTTTATTAATAAATTAAATCAACTATTTTGATCGATCGTTTGCTTGATTTCTAGAGAATTTTGTCTGCAAATTGTCAGAACATGTCGTAGTACAGGAATTCAAATGCCGGACAGCCCAAAATTTTATGAACAAGCGGGAAAAAATGATAGCGTAGAAATGGTATTAAAACGTATTGCTGACAAATGTGACAGAGATGGCATAAAATGTGATTTGGTATTTGTTGTGTTGTTTTCATCTGACCAATATGGTAATGATTATAATATTGTTATATGATGAAAATAATGTATTTACATTTTTAAGCTGAAGTGAAATCTTGTGGTGATATCACTTTTGGACTGGTTACTCAGTGTTTATTACCGAGAACAATAAATGAAGTAGCAGTGAAGAAAAGTTATTCGACGATGTTAAATATTGCGATGAAAATAAATATGAAAATTGGTGGCATCAATACAAAATTACTGAAAGATGAAATGTAAGAAATTGAATTTATGAAAAAATCTTAAAATGAAGGTTTTCACTTTAAGTTTGGATAATTATTTGTATAAGAATAATACATTGGTAATTGGTGTGGATGTGGTTCATCCATCTGCTGTAGAAACGCATTTACCATCAATTGCTGCGGTGCGTATTTATTTTATTGTTATTTAAAATTGTTTAAAGGAATATTTTTGATTTTAAGGTTGTTGGAAATGTGGATGTAAGTATAACAAAATTTCACGCTTCAGTGAAAATACAACCAGCTAAGCAAGAATTGATTACTGGATTTGTGGAACAATTTTCTGAGCGTTTAGTGGAATATTTTGAAGTTAATGGTTCATCTCCGAAAAATATTATTGTTTTTCGAGATGGAGTATCGGAAGGTCAATTTATGCAGGTGAAATTGTGTTGCATTATTATTATTATTATTATTATTTAAATCTTGTGTTAATCATAGTAAACATTTATTTTTTTAAAAAAAAAGGTTTTGGAAGAAGAACTGCTTGCTCTTCGTCGGGCTTGCAAATCATTTGCATCCAATTACCGACCGTTAATTACGTTTGTTGTGGTTCAAAAGCGACATCATGCTCGATTTTTTTGTTGTGATGAAGCTGCAGCACGAGGACGTGGGAAAAACATCCCTGCTGGCACTGTTATCGATAGAGTAGTGACATCACCTGATGAATATGATTTCTTTTTGTGCAGTCATCATGGAATTCAAGTATGATTGATTGTATGAAATGTTTTGAAAATTATTATTATTATTATAAAGATTATTTGAATTGCAGGGAACTAGTCGACCGACGCGATATTACGTGCTGTATGATGAAAGCAACATGGATGCGAATACAATGCAATCGATTACATACTATTTATGCCATCTGTATGGTAGATGTACTCGTTCTGTCAGTATACCAGCACCCGTTTACTTTGCGGATTTGGTTTGCGCCCGTGCTCGTTATCATGTTCTTGCAGCATTGTAAGTTTGATTAATTAACTTATTTAAATATGAATTATTGAATTTTATTTTTTAGAAATTCTGGTCTTGTGGAAAAGTTTTCTGATGAGGACAGTAATAACAGTAGTAGTAGTAGTTCCAGCAGTAAAGCCGAATCTGTGAAAACAGAATTGGCTAATATAATTGCACTGCACAGGAGAGTTAAAAAAATCATGTACTTTGCATAATCAATATCAACGATGGAATCGTAATTTAGTCTAGTTATAGCTTATTTATCTCTATTTAGCTTATTTATAAACACTAAATATATTTGTGTTTGTTTTCGTGTTATATTTATTTCTGTGTGTTTGTGTGTATTTCTAGATCATAGCTTTTTGTTTCACACATTGTTGTGGTAAAGAAAATCAGTATACGTGATGTGATGAGATGAGTAAGGTTCAATATGCATGCATTATATTTCTGATAAGTAGTTATAAATTCATTATACTATTCATATTAAATTTATAATATTGGGGTGATGATGTTTGTTTTCATGATTAATAAAAGGGAAGAAAAACAAATATTGATATACAAGTAACTAAAGTAGTTTGTGAAAATTGTTGTCAGCGTTTTAATGTGAAAATAAGGAGACAGTTTTGAAATATTTTATTATTCGTGATGATTAATATGTTTAACAGCATTGTATTTTTTCCGTCTAATACTGGCGCTATGAAGTGAGCAGTATTTCAAGGATCATCGTTGTCACTGCATGGCAGCAGCAGCAGCAAAGTAACTAAAATGTTGAAATAAATTTATGACGCAAAAGTACTTGTTTATACATAAATAAATATATAAATGAATGAAATAAATCTCTGTGTTTGCCTAAGAGCAGTACTTTTTTCTTATGTTACTGATTGTTGATTTTTGATGACCAACCACGGACAAATTGATAACCATTTTTTAAAGAAAAAATGAAATTCAAGTTTGATTTTACTTTGTGACGAGAAACCAATTGGTTTTGTTTCGCTGTTTATTCTTTCTTGGAAATATCTTAAATCAAAATTTCTGTCTCTATTATTTTTGTGATTGAAATTTGTAGGTTGTAAAAAGATAATATTGCTTAACAGTTACTTACGTAGACTTTTCTTTCAAGTTTGAAATCAGCTTTGTATACTTTTGTATATAGTTCACTTCCCTTTATTTTTCAAACACTCGAAGCATCAATTAATATAAAAAAATTTTTATACTAAAAAATGAAAATTAGTTAATATTACTTGAACAAAAAATTTTAACCAACGACGTATCAAATTTATGAAGATAATCATCAAGAGAAGGAATACTAGCGTTAGATGCATTTGAAAAAAGATTCAGATGGCATACCGGCCGTAGAACCCATGATGTAAAAATCACAGTGAATATGACAAAAATAATTTTAATACAGAATTGGTATAATTATTATGACAAATAACATATTACTGACCAACTGAAAGCCAAGAATAGTAATTTTAATTATAAGAAAAGCCACACCCAGAAATGAAAGTTTACTTTGAGAAGCATTTCCAGGAATTGCGATTTGTTTCTCATGCACGGTGTTGCATCTGTCAAACATTTGATTTATTACATTTATACTGCAGCATCGACAAATTTCTGAGAAACGTGTCGAAGATGATGAAATGCAACGGTAATAAAAATCAAAGTGGAGGTTTAGTATTTGATGTTATGATACTGGAAATAATTTTCTTTGCTATTCTACTTTTTGGAGCTGGCAGTGTTGTTACATTTGAGCATTTGATTTATTACTTTGACCAGCAGTTATAATGCTAGGATGATACAAAATATGAAGAGTCTAATAGAAATAATAATTTAACAATTTCATTCCGAAAATGCAATTTGATATTTCAATTGTCAGTTCAAAATTTAAGTTACGAAGGGTTAAAGATTTTCTTACAGCCATTTCCTATATTACAAGTCAAATTCATATTTTGTCAGAAATTAATGCAAAACAGTGATTATTGAAATTGATTATTTAATGAAAAAAACAACAATAGCATTTTCACATTCAAATAACTGTTTCAAATTTTATGCATCATATAAAGTTGACAGTAATCAAAAAGTTTTTTAAATAATTAAGTATCAAAAATAACAATATAATGAAAATAATAGTGAATGAATAAACGGATGAGTAGTAGAAAACAATGATGGTGGTGGTTATTCTGTAGTCATTTCTACAGCAGTAGTACAGCCGGATAGAAGATGACTGTAGCGAGGTTGGAAAAACTTTTCATACAATGTTTGAGCTCCAAGGCAGCTTGGCGTGAAAAGCCAAACAAAGAAAATGCATTTCAGTAGCCAATAGATTGGTATAATGAAAGATATGCATTCAGCAAAATAATCAACAATTCGAAACAAGCCAAAAATCACCCAATAAAACATCCACTGCTTACAATTGACGTTTTCATTTGATTGCATCTCTATTAATGTCTTCATTGCTGGATAACCAATGCATATGCAATTGCACAACAATCCTGCACCAGGGCTAACAATCAAAAGCATGCAAATCATAATTGCAAACATCAGCGCAGCTTGATAACGACTTTTGCCAGTTTTTTGTTCAATTTTACCAAACAGTTTTCCAACCAATCTGCTTTCATCACTGATGACGTTGCAAATGTCGTTGCGAATATTCTGAAGTACATGGGCCATTTTTCAAGCAGTACAACAAGCACCAAGCAGTCCCGTTCAAGCAAACAAAGCAAACTAATCACTGTTTCGTATAGTTATCCGCATTATGTGAAACTTTAAAATAAGCTAAATTTAATTTTAAATTTAAAGTTTTTTCCGAACTTTAAAAGTTTTTGTTTAAAGCTTTTGAACGACTATATATTATAACATGTAAATATTATAAAATTGTAATTATCAAAATTCATAATCAATCATTTATATATTTGAATGAATGTTTTCATTTGGAAAGCGCTTATGGATAATTTCTGATGATTATGTAATAAACGCAATAAGAGCGCAAGTTGTTTGGTTGTGCTTTTAGTAAGCTAATGTTGTTGATTTGGCACAGTCTAATTATCCTTTTTGAAGAAATACTCGTTTAGCATATCGGTAAATGGATTGTTCTTACATATAATAATTCTTAACTGTTATATCATGAGATATGTAATTTGAGCAACAATGATCTGATGATCAGTTAGTTAGTTGTGATTTGGCATTGTAAAATGTTGTTTAAATTTATATTGCTTTACAATTTTCAGTAAAACGTGCATTTTTGATGGAATATATTGTGTTTCAATTTTAGTAGTGAAAAAGCATTCAGCATCATTTTTGTTGATAATAAAAAATATTTCAAATAGAATAGTTTGCATATTTTTTTTTTGTAACATATTCAATAGAAGTGTTGCAAATGTTGTAAAACTGAAATTGATAAATTTGGCAATATTTCGAATGATTAACAATAGCTGTGAACGTTTGGAACAATCGAACAATGCAGAAAAATACGTTGTACAAAAGTATTGTTGTATATTTATAATAACAATGAATTTTTTAATCTTAGTAACACAAGCACAATGTGTGCATGTAATCAGTTGTCAACAAAAGCAGATGTTGAAGCATTCATTTATTATGCATGTTTTGCATGTTTAATGTTTTGCTGAAAAACTGAAAAAACACCATCGATTTTGAAAAACACTCAAACGATAATAGATAATGTTTTGATTTATCATTGTGAAGCATTTTTTTTTGAGTTGTTTTATTTTTTGTGATAGTTGTGGAAATTTGTTATAAAAAAGTATATACTTTGTTGAGGGAAATTTTATATATTTTTATTTTTAATTTATAATTGTTATAACGTGCATTTTTTTTTATGAATAATGTTGATGTTGAGAGTTTTATTTTTGAATAAGTTTGTATGAATATGATGATAAAAATACAATGATTTATTATTTACGGTTAACCGATGATACCAATGTAAAAGTTTGTTTGGAATAAAAGTGAACTGAAAAAAATGACCATTGTTATAAGCATAAATAAATTCGTTTTTCAGATTTTGTGAGCAGAAAGTTGTAAAAGATATTTAATAACAACATTTGACCATTAGCGTTATCTTAAGTCAACAATGTGAGCTTGATAGAGAAATTCAAATTTTAATTATGAAAAGCAAAATCGCTCATTGTATTGAAAGTTATAATTTTGAAATTTTTTCAAGTGATCATCAAAAGTTGGTTTTTAATTTTTGTTCAATTATCAATTATCATTTGTTGATTTGGATACTGTAAGTGAAGAATGCTGTAATTTGCCGAAGAAAACAAGCTAGAGAGGAGTGAGAGTGAAGAAAAAGCCGGAAGTCAACTATAGTCGATGTCTGCTTTTTCTCTTGCATTTTGCCCCTGCTTCGGAGTCGATGAGCGTTACGCATCGCTGATTAGCATTGGTGAAAATGGAAAATAAATTTGTTGCAACAAATTTATATCAAAACCTTATTTACAAACAAATTTGATTAAATATAGAAATAAATCGTCAACAACAACAACAACAACAATGTAAAAAAATCACATTGATTATTCAAGTGTAAAAAAATAGCTTTTCAACAACAATTGTATAAATTTGCATGAAGAAAAAAACTGAAAAATTTGAAACAGTTTGAAATGAATTTGTGAAAAATTGAAATTCACAATCACCATGGAAACTGAAGAAACGTTCAACTTGTCATTGTGTGGATGTCGAATTTGACAAATGACCAAACTTGAAAGTCAAATTTACGTTATTTATGTCCAATTTACAACTGCGCAGCTGTTACAGACGGCGGCATTTCTTTTCAACACAACAACAACAACACGTTGCAAATTTAAACAACAAACAAAATTTTGGCAACTAGCCAAAAAATTTTCCCCTCTCACAACGTTAAGCAAATTACAACATTAATTATTATTATTATTATTATTATTATTATTGTTATTACAAACGAGTTTAATCAAAGTTCGTTTCAATTGTTGAAACAATTTATGGAATGTTAATCAGTTTTTCAAAGGCGACAAAAATTCACTTCTTGTTGAAAATTTTTCACACATTTCAATATGCTGTAAAAAAGAAAAATAATCAATTTGTATAAATGAACTCATAGCTATTATTATTATATAATGAAATTGCATTATTTTCAAATGTACATTTATTTATTCCAATTATTAAATTGATATTCGGAACAGTAATGTACACAGATTTCATAGTTGAGAATACAAATTTTTCATTTCAATTTCAACTTTGTTATTTTTTTTTTATTTGCATTGCCGAAATATTACAAGATTGAATGAAATGATAATTTGTTGTTCAAAATGATTTTTATGAATAAATTTTATATTACGAATAATGAATCGTAAAATAAAAACGTGTACAATTGGTGTTTTGTTCGGCTTCTGGATGAAATGTTCATTTTCAATTCAATTTACTTTTCCATTGGATTTGACGATCCTGAATGCGAAAAAAGAATTACCATAACGCATTACAATCTCCAACTCGGAAAAAAATGTTCTACGTACTGTAAGCATCTGAAAAAGTTTTTAAATAGCTCTACTGAGCTTTGTAAAAAAATATTTTATTATTCCATTTTATCTTGAATTAATATTCGTTTTATTTTATTATTTATTCAATTGATAAAATTTCATTTCACACTTTCCAAAAGTAGAACAAAGTGCACAGATTTATTGAACCTGACCATTTTTACTGACGGCGATGGTGTGGAAGGAAATCTTTCATTGTGTCGTTGTCGTCGCTGGTTGGTCGGTGGCGTGTATGTGTCTCTCCGGTGTCGTGGAAAGACAGTTCTCTCGTTGCGATTATTTTTCCAAGTCGGCTGTTGTGAATGTGTTTTTCAAAATTATACATATTTTTATTATTTTTTCTCTCAATCAATTTCTCCTCTTCACTTTCAAACTGTGTCTTGATCTGTGTTACTTCCTGTTTAAGTTTCAACATGTTGCGTTGTTGTGATTGTTTTAACTTCATTTGCATAAATTTGTTGCTTTCGAACGTTTCACAATTTCGGCTATCGTTGAAATTTGTTTTCACTTGTGATGACGTCATCATGATTTCTGTATTGTGTTAGAAGTTGGGCAGATTTTGATTTTTTAGGCAGTTTTTCAGTTTGTTACCGACAACACTTGTTGAAAAATATTTGATTTCCAATTTTCCCATTTGAACAATTTGAAAAATTTGGTTTTCATCGCGTGTTTTTTTTTAAATTAATATTCATGCGTGTTTATTTAATTTGTTTTTTTTCTTTCTCCCTTTTAGAAATCTTACCTGAAGTTATGGCAGCTTTCCAAAGTAACCGTGATGATGATGGCGATGTTGGGTTTGGCTCAGGCCAGACGAGACATGGGGCGTTTGTGTCGAGAGGTTTTGATGACGGAGGAGAAGATGAAGAGTTTGGTCAAGGATTTGGCGGAGGTTACGACCGTTCCAACACGGATGAGAATTCAAATGATGAATTTGGCGGTTTTGGAGGAAGTCGAAGTAAATTTTTTTTTCTTTCCGAAGTTCAAAAAAAGGACAAGGAAAAAAATTTGGTTACAGGATCAGCAAAAGGCGGGTTTGGTGGTGGTTTTGACGATGACGAATTAGGTGGAGGAAGAGGCAGAGGCGGCGGAGATGGCTATTATGGACAGAGTTACAGTCGCGGAGGGCGAGGTGAAGCCGTGATAGGTGCATGCAATGTAATATCCGTTTGAAAATGTTACTCATTTTAGGACGACCCAACAGGCGATCGGATCACTTTTCTTTTGATAGTGGTGAATCGTTTGGAAGAGGTGGTCGTGGAAGAGGTGGTGGTTTCGGAGGTTCCGGACGTGGAAGAGGTGGCGGTTTTGGAGATGCTGGACGTGGAAGAGGTGGTGGTTTCGGAGATGCTGGACGTGGAAGAGGTGGCGGTTTCGGAGATGCTGGACGTGGAAGAGGTGGCGGTTTCGGAGATGCTGGACGTGGAAGAGGTGGCGGTTTTGGAGATGCTGGACGTGGAAGAGGTGGTGGTGGTGGTTTCGCGAGTGGAAGAGATGATTCCGGATACGAAAGGGCTGGGGCAAACAGATATAATAGTAATAGTTCATTCGGCCAGAGTGTTACGAAAAGCAGTGAATGTGAAGGCGCCGAAATTCGGAAACCACCTGTGACGTATGTGCCAAAATTGTTGGACGAAAGTGACTTCAACGCATTGTATATTTCGAAGGGTATTAATTTCGAGAAACAAATGGAAGTGGAGGTTGAAACCAGAGGCGTCAATTGCCCGGCGCCTAAGAATTCATTCCAAGAATTTGGTTTCAGCGAAGTTTTGATGAGAAACATCAATAGATTGCAAATGACGGTTCCGACCCTTGTCCAACGTCACGCCATTCCAGTATTATTGAAGAGAAGAGATTTGATGGTCTGTGCACAGACGGGCTCCGGTAAAACGGCTGCCTTTTTGTTGCCGATCATCTCGCTTCTTGAAGAGCGCGATCGTATACCGGGGAAAATAACACCCCAGGCGGCCGTGGTGGTTCCAACACGAGAGTTAGCCCAGCAAGTGTTCAGCGTGTGCAGGGGCTTGTTGGTCGATACTGGCTTTCGGTGTGCCGTCGCTTACGGCGGCGTCAGCGTACAGTACCAGCTTAGCGAACTCTGGCGAGGGTGTGACATCTTGGTGGCGACGCCTGGTCGCCTCGTCCAGTTTATGGAAATGCAAAAAGTTACATTGAACTTTTGTCGATTTTTCATTTTCGACGAAGCCGACCGAATGTTGGACATGGGCTTCGAGGCGACGGTCAGGCAAATAGCAAGCACGCTTCCGGTCGGCGAGTTCATCACGGCCATGTTTTCCGCTACATTTCCGGCCGAAGTGCAGTCATTGGCGCGTCAATTTTTGCGTGAAGATTTCATTTTCAAAATCATCGGTATCCTGGGCAGCGCCAACCAGGATATCGTGCAAAGTATCCGACTGGCGAAATACCAAGCTAAAGATGAACAGTTGTTGAATATTTTGAAAGAGATTTCACAAGAGTTCGAAGGTCGCAACGAGATCCCGAAAATTTTGATTTTCGTCTCACGCAAAAGAATGGCAGATATTGTGTCGATGGAGCTGTTGAACAACGGCTTCAAGTCGACAAGCATACATGGCGATCGGGAGCAATATGAGCGTGAGAAGGCGTTGAGAAATTTCAAACAAGGCAAAGCGAATGTGATGGTGGCGACGGATGTAGCGGCTCGTGGTCTGGACATAGCCGGCGTTGACTATGTGATCAATTTCGACATGCCCAAATGCGTGGACGATTATGTGCATCGCATAGGTAGGACAGGTCGTGTAGGCAACCCGGGAAGAGCGATCAGCTTCTTTAGTTGGCGAGACGACCAAGCTATTGCGAAAGATTTGGTTGATATGTTGCAAAGATGTGGACAAGAGGTCCCGAGCTTTTTGCTCACTGAGACGGACGACGATGTGGAGAGCATTTTTCCATCGGCTCAGAGTTGCACTCTTGGTAATAACAGCGCGAACGACGAGGATGTGGATCTTGTCACGGCACAACTTCAGCAACAGTCTGTTGATGATGATGGTAGCTACGAATGGTAAACATCTCCAGATCACAACAAAGCATATAATATTGGTGTTTTTTTTTAAACAATTACATATATATATGCATATACAATATATAGATATATATATATATATATATCCTTTGTGTTTTTTGGTCGATGGTCACTGTGTTTTTAGAAAAATGTAAACGCACGTATGAAGTTTTTGAAATGGAAAGAGATTACATTTGCATGACAATTTTTTTAAAACTTATGAATTAAGTTTTTTGTCTTCGCAAATGTTGTAACTATTTTTTTTCTCATCCTTGTGTGTTGTGTTTTGTTTGAAAAGTAAAAGTGTGTATGGAAAATAATAATTGGTTTGAAATGATTTTTTTGATTCTCCATTCAAAGCAATATTTTTGAAAATTTTATTCAGTATAATCATTGGTAGAAAAGAAATAAAAGTGAATTTGAGCTGAGCGTAAAGAGAAGATTCAAAAAGAGAAATCAATTCTGAAAAGATATATCACATTTCGAAACGATCATCCAAAATTATGCAAATATGAATTCATAATCGGTAGCGTTGCTTTTCTCCCCTCAGGTCGATGTGGCTATTGGTTGTGATAATCTGATGATAACAGCACGGTTGTTTTACGTGTGTATTTTTTTTTCAATGAACGTGAAAAATGAAAATTCTGCCAAGAGATTGTTTGTAGATGGATAAATTTGTAGAATTTAGAAAAAATTATTACAATAATAATAATAAATGATGAATACGATAGAAAATGAGAAAAAAAAACAATATTGTCCTTTATTTTGATATACAGCTGCGTGAATGAATGAAATATATGGTCAGTTGTTGTCCATCGGAATTGGTTTGCATGAAGTTTGAGGATATCTGCTGTGCAACAACTGTCAAACAGGCGCAAGCAATTGTTCACAGCAATAGATATATTATTTTATGGTCAATCTCGATCGATTATTAAGAAACAGACAAGAGAAAAAATATATATATACCGTCAGAAAACAAATTATCATCAACTGAGAATATTAATAATTCAGTTAAGAAAGGAAATATTTTTTATTTTGTAAAAAATGTATTGTTGTTGTTGTTTTTATTTTTTTCTCATTGCAACAATTGAAACTGAAAAATGTTTGCAACATAGAATTGCATTCCTCTCTGTTTTTCTTTTTCATTCAATCCTACAGTATCATGGATGATGAGTAAAATTTCCAATTGAACAAAGTTTCCTTGTTTTCAGATCAAGATAACAAAATTCTATTGCGATTATAATTAACTGAAATTATGATAACTGGCTGCATTATGATGCTAACGTATAGAGATAATTGTGACCGATAAATGGACAATAATCGGTCACCACCGCACGCATATCTTTTCATCTTGCCGCTGACCATGTCATACAATAAATGACCACAACGTAAGGGTCAAAACATGCCGTTCAACAACAGCGAATTTAACAACTACTATTTCAACAAGCATGTGCTACTCTTTTGCTAGCAGTTGTTTTCTCGTCATCATTGTCGAATTTGTTCTTGCATCCAGAGCTAAATTTGCTTTTGATGTTAAAAATGTGGAAAAGATAGCTTTTATTTAATTTATTTAAATTTTATTTTCATTCAAAAATGCAAATCTGAAAAATAGAAATTTTTGTTTTTTTGATTTTCAAATTTCACTGGACCGACGACCAGCATCTTCTTATTTGTTCAACTTGATCGAATGATGTACAAAAAACAACTGTCGATAAAATAAGAATTAAAATGTTTCGATAAAATAATAATAATAATTTAAAAAAAATGTATTTAAATTAAAATTAACATGATACAATGTTGCTAGAAATATGAACTTTTAATGTTCTTTATTTCTTACTGTACCTCACACAGTGTGAACTTTGCTCAGGTAATGATTGACTTCTTGACATCAATTAACTGTCAAATAAATTATAGGGCCGCACATGGGGAAGTTTTGTACTTTTCCGACAATTGTTCACCTTTTGCCAATTGCTGACCCTGATCAAAAAGCTGCTCTTCATTCTGAATGATTAATTTCTTCCCTCGGGTCAAATGTACAAACGTGAATCAAGAAGACAATCAAATCATAAAAGCCACATTTCTAATAATAATAATTATTATGGTTATTATTGGATTTATGCAAAAATAAAATAATCCGGTGTTCTTTTTTTATTTTGCGTTGTTCATCTGTATAAGGTATTGTTATTGTTATTTTTTGCTAGATATCAAATTACGACTTGGTTTGTTTTTCGAAATTATTCCCGTACTTTAGTTCACTTATTGTTCATTATTCAGGTGACTAAGCGATCGATTGCACAGCTGACAATGGATATCAACAATTTGTGAGCGTCTGTTTTCGTTTGTAAGCTGTTTGTATCCATCACAATGGAAAGAAAGCTATGAATACCAAGAAATAGGTTTGGCAGTTTTTCAATGCTACTTAATTGAAATTGAAGAGGCTATGTGTTCTTTGTTCAATAACTCTGAAAGCAAGCAAATAAACAAACATTTAAAATGTTAAAAATAAAACAAAACTCCCCCAAAAAATAGTAAATTCAAATAAAAATGACAAATTTAGTGTTGAAATTTAAAATTAATTTACAACTGAAATGAAACTGCTTGCCAAAAAAAAGATATTTTATTACTAATTTCAATCCTGATCTGTCGTAAAGTATCACTTTGATCCACTTTATACATCTGAGAAGAATTGCTGATTTTGTAAAAAAAGTCAAATATTTCCATTTATCAAAAAATTTGACCACAAAATCGGTAATATCAAAGCAACTTCTTTCAATATTTGACAAAATCATTTCTAGCAATTTTAATCAAAAAGTTGACAACAATTAATAAACAAATTAAATTTATATTTTTATTCAACTTGTTTTTGTACGTTTTTTGTTTCCAGTCAATTATATTATTCAATTTGAACTTTCATGTCATTATACTGTAATCTGGCGAGAACATTTTGTACGTCTATTTTTTTCAATTTCAAGTTAAAAATGTAATATGAAAATTATTTTTTATTTTATGTTTTAAAAGTATCTTTTCAAATTTAAAAAATGATACCTATTGCGAATCATTTGAACAGATTGCTTATTAATGACAAACGATGTTGCGTTATTTGACACTTTTCCACTAATTAATTACATATACACGAAATGTTTGTATTATTTGAAAGCAATTTTTTCATATTTATTTCAATGTAGAAAAAGATGAAAAAAATTGAGCGAAAACTTCGTAAATTGATTGCTTCTTTGCAAAAACATGAGCCAGACGTGGTGATTACTGAACAGCCTTCTCAGGTTTGAATTTTCGATAAATATGCAATTTTATATTTGCACTATTTGTTTTGAGAATTTGTTTGTGGCTAACGGTGGTCTGGACTGTGGAATCTCTCCTGAAGAACTGCGACACTTCTGCGCGGAGCATGCTGCTGGCAGTTTTGACATTTATGTTCGCATTCACAAGCCATATTCTTTTGTTCACTTCGATTCAATACAAGATGCTATCACACTGTTTGAGCAATTTCAAGGTTGCAAACCGTATTCATCAGAAAAAAATGTTACTTTTTATTTTTTATATGTTCAAGCAGGTAATTTATGCGTGTTGATTCAAATTATTTATGTATTCACATTTTTTAAAGTTTCACAGCATTAATATTATAATTCATGGGGTTGTCAAAAATACTAAAAATACGTTTTACGAAAAAGCGTACATTTTTTAAAATGAATGTCGCAAAACGGAGACTATTAATATCAAATAGCAGGATGAAAATTTAAAAATTTTTAAGTATTTAATATTATTTAAATTTTGACATTCTCTGTTTGTTTCAGTGCCAAATGTTGTGCTTGCAAACCCTGTGACAT
The DNA here is from genome assembly GCA_001447755.1 of Trichinella papuae. Lineage (NCBI taxonomy): Eukaryota > Metazoa > Nematoda > Enoplea > Trichinellida > Trichinellidae > Trichinella > Trichinella papuae. The sequence goes on along the minus strand of JYDO01000218.1, from coordinate 29,462 downwards.
CAGTGCCTGTGGGCTTACGGTTGGAGGAAAATTTTGTTTCCGAGAAAGAGGAACTTCTGTTAATTCAGCTTGCAAATGATTGCATTTCACTTTGCCCGGATGCTGGTAATTTTATTTGAATTTTTCAAAACAATATGGATTATGATGTTTTAGGATCAAAGTTGAAAAATCGCACAGTTTTGCACTTTGGTTATGATTTTATTTATACTACCAACGAACCCGACATAGAAAAACCGGCGAAACAGCCAATTCCAGATCTTTGCCGTTCCTTATGTGACCGCATGCTATTTCATGGATTCATTTCAGCACTTCCAAATCAGATTACTGTTAACTTCTATGAACCTGGCCAAGGTGGAGCAGAGATGAATAGAAATGTGTTTTAATTTCAAGTTGTTTATTTTAGGAATCCCCCTCCATGGTGATAATTCTCCTCTGGTAAAAGGGGAAGTTGTATCGTTGAGCCTTGTTAGCGATGTGAGTATTAAATGTTTATCATGCATATTTGTTATATTTTCATTCGTAAAACTTCCCTCATCATCATCATATTTCAATAATCTGTGATGTTGTGAATCTACTATCACATAATTTGTAAATTTAAAATTTTTTTATTTCATAAATTTTAAATTTTATAGATAAAGTATCATTTTGTATTTATAACAAAGTATTTTTCATTTTTATGTAAAACTATCGATTTTTGTATGATGATAGTAGAATTTTATTGAGAAGATTTGCAAAAAATAACCAGTAGATTTATTTACAATTATTGATAAATTATTTGTAAATAATTTAGCAAGTAATTTTTGTTTTTTTTTTATTAAATCATCCTGAAGCATCATTGTTTTAGGCAGTTATGAGCTTTAAGAAAGATACAAATGAACACTATTCTTTAATTTTGCCCAGAAGAAGTTTGTTAATTTTGAAAGATGAAGCAAAAGATATTTGGAAGCATGGGTATGAGTGGACTTGTGATTATTTATATTTATTCGTATTGTTTTAGAATTTCATCGAAAAAGTACGATCTTGCATGTGATGGTCGATTGTTAAAGCGAGATAAACGAATATCCTTCACATTCCGTAATGTCGGTCCTGCAGAAAGTATGCTTGCTCACTTTTAGCACTTTTTAATCGAGCAATTATAAAATACAGAGAGTTACTAAAAATGACTATGAAATTCTGCATCATTAATTGAAAATTGTAACTTTTTTTAGATTCATCTTGTTCAAAGAATTGCTGTGACTGTGGTACAAATGATACTGGTCAGAGCGTTACAGATCTAAGTAGTGTTGAAAATGTTTACGTTCATCAGGTAGCTCTTTTACATCAAATATTTCTCTATTAAATGATCCGCCTAAGGAAACAATAAAAATTTCTAGTTATATGTATTATGTGAAGAACTAAATGCCCCCAATATGATAAATTACAGCGGTTTTAATCTACTACAGTTTGAGGAATGCCATATTATTATTATACAGTAAACTGTATGATATACAAGTTCTATTATCTTATCAGTATTAATGTCAATGATTTGCATTTTTAGTCATTGTTTCTGTTTATTGTATTATATACTGTACTTGTTTTGTAAAGGTTTCAAGCAACTATATTGTATTAAATAAGCATTAAATGAAGAATGTAACTAAAACAGGTTAAGTGATTAAATGGCTAAATGATAATAATGGTTTATTTGAATGATGATAATGAAGTGTGATGATGTTTTCGATCAGTTCAAAGATGATAGAAGAATATGTTCGAGGAATACAGTTAATTTTGTTAAATAAAGCTGAATGCAACTGAGTGGAAAAGAATGGGGGTTAGCGGGGAATCGAACCCCGGGCCTCTCGCACCCAAAGCGAGAATCATACCACTAGACCACTAACCCTTGTTTTGTATTCTTCTATAATTTGTATACATACATAATTTACTGTTGTTCATTTTAATTTGATAGTTAAAAAGTTTAAAATAAGAGAACATTATCTTTGCTTTCCGCGAAAATTGTTTACCTATTAGACAAACAGGATGTTAGATAAACATTGTTGAGACCATAGAGAAAAATCGAATCTAACATTTGAATTATAAATAATGCTTAGATGATTTGTTCAAAGATGTTGAAATTCAAAAATGAATATATTGTATTTTAAATGAAAAGTTGTATTTTATTTTATTTTAGGTTTATGAGCAAATTGCGGATCATTTTGATCAAACTCGGCATTCATTGTGGCCAGGTGTAAAGCGTTTTATTGAATCAATTTCAAATGGTAGTCTGCTTTTGGATGTTGGTTGTGGCAATGGAAAATATTTATTATGCAAAAAAGATATTGTAAATGTTGGTTGCGATCGTGCTTTTGCATTATGCAGCATCTGTCGAAGTAAAGGGTTCAATATTTTTCAAGCTGACTGTTGCGATCTTCCTGTTTTGGACGACATGTTCGATGCAGCTTTATCAATTGCAGTAATTCATCATCTTCCTACAGAAGTAATAATATTACGATTATTTATTGGTTTATTTATTTAATTCATTAATTAATTTTTTTGGAAAATGGATTTGGAATTTTGATTTTAGAATCGGCGGCGTCGTGCTGTAGAAGAAATTGTTCGCATACTTCGACCAGGAGGACAGGCTTTAATTTACGTTTGGGCAATGGAACAGCGTCGTGATGGGAATGAATCTTTTTACTTGAAAAGTGGCAAAAGGAAAGAATATTTATTTTGCAATGACGATGAAATTCCATCCTCAACAGGGTCTTCTTCCAGATCCAAGGAAATATTTCCTGTCCACAAGAGCAGACAGCAGTTTCAAAGTCAAGATTTGCTGGTACCTTGGAAACTTGCCAAAAGCAAATTTAATAAATCTAATTATGATGATGATGATAATGATAAGCAGCGTGAAACGTTTTTACGATATTATCACGTTTTCAAAGAGAACGAACTGCAATCTCTTTGTCAACAAGTGAACCGTTGCATTGTAGTAGAATCATATTATGAACAGGGAAATTGGTGTGTTATATTAAAAAAAGAAAATTAAACTTATTTCTGTTTTTAATTTTGTTTGTTTGTTTGTTTTTGATTTTATTAGAAAATTAATGAAATTATATAAATTTGTTTGCTGTTCTAAAACATTCAATAAGACAAAATCAATATTATTATTATTAAAGAAATATTTTAATTATTTATTGCCATGTAATTATAGTTTTTCTTAGTATTATGCATTTGTATATTTTATGAGGACATTAAAATTTATGAAAAATGTACTCTTGTGCATATTTTCGATAAAAGCTATTGCATGTTCAATTACAAAGTTTGCGATCAAATTGCCGATCATTACGACTAAGCTCCGCATTTATTATTTTCATTGAATCAGCTTTTCTTCAAGAAAGCAGTTTTCGTACATCAGAATGCATTGCGAGAATATCAGCAATAAATTGGCTATTAAAATTTCTTAGTCGCAGTTTTGAAAGATCATTGTTTACTTTTATTCATAGAAGTTATTTGCAAATTCTTCACAACATATATATATATTTTTTTGATTTGATATTAAAAATAACATTGTTTGATTTGTGATTGTTGTTTTTGCTAAGAGTGCTGTATCGTCACGCTGGTAAAGTAACAACAGTTTCTGCTTATTGGATTGAGGTGAGCACTTCTAGTTTGAGTTTGCAACACGACACTTGTTATGTGGAAATGTTAATTATGCTTTCTCAAATTACCACTGCAGTAAGACATTAAAGTCCTTCATTGTGTTCATGCAAACGTTTACTTTCGTAAATTGTACTTTTTTTGGCATTTATTTATTTAATATAAAAAAGGTAAAGTACATTGTGCTTGTGATCGCGTGAAATTCACGTGCTACAGCTTGTAAATTATTTATTGTACAGAGCCGAAAGAATTTCTTTCACAGAAAATGTTTCAGTGCAATTATAACTGCTTTATGTTTATTTGTATGGATATAAAATTTCAGGTTTTAGGTTACTTTTGGGCAGATTTAAAATTAACACTGCAATTCATGCAACTGTTACAGCACTTGAATAATTTTATAAATGATTTTGCGGTCATTACTAGTAGTCAAATGCTTTTTAAATGTCAATTTGAAATATTTGTTGCTATTAATGCTGTAGTTTCAGAGTGAATTATTTAATAAAATTTGCTCTACATTTTTTTATAGCTAACAAATTACATCAAATTATAAAATGAAACATATTTTTAACGTGAAAATCATATTACTGTACTCTTAGGTAGGTGGTACTTTGGCTCAAGTCCATTTCGACAATTTGTTCAACTGGTAAATGATCAGTTATTTGCTGTACTCACTTGCGTAGTAAGTTCAAGTATTGCATTTTCACTAGAGGAATCTGAGTTTTGTTGATCTAATTCATTCATATTTATGTTTCTGCTTTGTCGGCTCACTTTTATTTGTTTTGTTTAAAGTTTAAAGACGGTTTTCAGTTTATACCATTTTGACAAGTATTCAAAGAAAAGTTTGTGCAATCTTGTGCCTGAAATTGACAATAATTAACTCTGAGCTTCGCGTTGACGCGCTTCATTGCCCAACTTGTTTGTGTTAAATTATAAATGAGTTAGTTATCAAGTGCTCGGATAAACAAGATTCTGCAAAACAAATCAAATTGAATGTTTGCAATGAATATTCGTCGACAGAAATCAAACTGTATTTAACTTTAAAGGAAAAATTGAAATAAAGTCAAATGCATGAAATATTGCATTAATGTTGTTTTAAATTTTGCTTTTTCTCATAAGATTACAGCAGTTGATCAGTATTTTGTATTTGTAGGCTTATTTTTTGTTTTGTTATTATTATTCTTCACTGGTAAATTTTAAATGTACGTTTCATTGTTAAATTATTTGTATTAGCTATGAAGAGAAGTGAACAGTGAAATGTAAATTATATTTTTTACATTTGAATACAATCAAGAAAATGAAACAAAACACTATTAACATATTTTCTGCTGTGTTGATTAAAAATTTTGTTTTTCGTTTAATTTCCTTTCAAATTTGAAATGATATTCATTGTAATTAGATCTGTTTATAAAATATAGAACTTTAATGGATGCGGTAAATTTATTTTCTTCTCAAATCATTATTTCCATAGTAATGATTTTTTATTTGATTCGACTAATGGCTTCATTTAATATGTAAAATGAATAGCGGAACGCATTTGGAAGTTTCTTGAAGAGCTCGAATTATTCACTCACCAGTTGAATAATGCTTTGCGTTAATTTGCAAAGTTGATCGATTCTATCATTACTTCAGTGATGAAATTTTTCATTAGACTTGTTTTCTGCATTGATTTCTTTTTACTTATTCTGGTCAAATATAACAAAATGTTTGATCATATTTTTCTTTTGCATTATTTTCTTTGAAAAATCATTTATGATTGATTAATGTATATATATTTTTTTTTCAAATTTACTTTAAATTGATTTGATCTAATCAAATCTTTTGCCAGTTGAAATCATTTATTATTATTATTGTTGTTGTTATTATTGGAATTCATTTTTGATATGCAAGCACAGATGGTGTATGTTTGTCGAAATTGATTTTGAATTCTCATTGCAAGGTTATGCAATTTTTGATAAATTTCATTTAACGCAGATGTATACTTTGAATTTATTTATTTTTTGTTATTTTTCAATTATATAGGCTGTTAATGATAAATTTTGAAATATGTTGTTTTTAATGTGATGTTCTTGTTATTGTTTCATTATTTATTTTTTTAAATTTGTTACATATCTACAAAGCAGTAATCGATTTTTCAAGGGAACTAATTATTGATAATTATTCCATTATTGTAAGTTTTGAAGTTTGAACAAAAGTATTTACATGCTTGTTTGCATATTCAATATTGAAAAATTGATATTGTGAATTGAAAACTTTATTGTATTATTATGACAAGTAGAAATAAATAAATAATAATATAATCTTTCAATAATAATAATAATGATAGTAAATTTGTTATTTGTTGAAAATTTTGCATATACTCTTTCTTCTTTGCGTGATGTGTTGAGGAAGAAAGATTTTTTACTTGACATTCCAAAGCTGACAGCTGAAAATTGATTAAGCAAAAGAAACCTTTTCTTGTTATATATCTATTTTGGAAATTGGGAAAATCTTGCTGTTAACTGATTCGCTGTTATATATATATATATACATTTGGAAAAATTAATATTTTGAGAAAATCATTTTTAATTATATAAATAAAATCAAGAAAAAAGAAAGAAAATTTGAACATTGGTTTGATTCATCTGATTTTCATTTGAACAGCAAATTTTGAATTTGCTTTATTTTGTTTATAAGCAGATTTTACGTATGCGATGTAATTTTTATTTTTAAATGGGCAATTTGAATTTGTAATAAAATTGCATTTGAAATGTAAATCAAGTTTTATTTTTAAATGAAAAAATTTTCTATTGTTTGCAAAGTCGATGAATTACAAAATAAATGAATGTTAGGCAAAAAGTTTAATTTAAAAGTTGAATAGTTTGGTAGCATTTTTGAAACCGGTGTGGAAAAATTATTTATTACTTGTTGTTGTTGTTGTTGATATTATTCATTGCTGCACATATATACACACAGATACGCAATGCTTTCATGATCTTGAATTTCATTTGCAAAATTCAGGGAAATCTTTTTTGCTAAAGTTTTATTAAATAGTTGATCATCAATCAATGTGTAATGGTCGGGATTTTTGTTTGTTTATGTACAATTAAATTGGTTCAATGATTCCGTGGTGGTATATATATGTATATTATATTTGGTTTTCTTTTAATTTCTGAACTTCAATAATAAATAATTATAATTGTGGTTATTTTTATAACAGGAAAAACGTTGTAAATTGATTTTTCTTATTAATAATAATAAGGAAACGAGAGAAGTTGATTCTAGGCTATTTTTAGCATTCATTGAATTGCTACGATGCTATGATGTTTGTTGAGATCATAATAATGATTAATTGTAATATTACACAACGCTTTAAACGACTGGATCAAGTTTTCATTGAATCTATGATCTTTTATATGTTTTTCTTTTCAATTTTCTGTATTATATAATTTAATGATTTTGACTGAATGAAAAAAATAAATAAATCAGAATCTGTTTGTTTGATGGAATATCTTCTACGCATATTAGTTAGTTATATATATATATATATATGTTTGATCAATGGGCAGGCATCAATTTAATATTTTGTTGCGTAACTTTTGTCAGTTGGAATTTTAATTTGTTTCAAGTTCTGAAATTGAACTTTGCAAAATATTGATGCGCGTGAGATAAATTTAGCAAAGCGGCGGCCAATTTTGTTGTGTGCTTGCTCTTGGAAATGGGGCGTTGAAATTTCATAAATTCTGTTGCCTTCTCGGTGGTGATCAATATTTTCAAGCAAAACTTTGTTTGCCATTCATATATAGTATAATAGTAACTTTGTTGTTGATTGATTTTATGCAATTTTATTAATTAATATTAAATAATATGAACAGAAATTTCAGTTGTTATTATTATTATTGTTGTTGTTGTTTTTCAGACTTTGCTTTTATTGTGCTTGCTTGTCTCTTGTATATCGTTGTTGTTGTGGATGGTGGTGTGTGTCTGTGTGTGGTATGGAAGCGGATGATTGTTGGGATGTTGGAAAAGAAAGGTTTGCTGTCCAAGATTGCAACGACACTACAGACATCCCAACGAAATTAATTGTACAAGTTTTATTCTTTGCCCAAGCTCGTGAATTGACCGGCTTGAGAAATTATTCGCTTGAAGTTGACCAGCCCCTTTTGCAACACTCCGTTCGTCCAATATACGGCGCTGATTTGAAAGCGTTGATTGTTGAAAAATTTCCCTCCCTTCGACCGATAGCTTCAACATTACTAATTGCGGTCAATTCAGATTACGTTCGCTTTGATGATGTGGTGCATTTGTTCCAAGGGGTGGAAGTGGCCGTCATACCTCCAGTAAGCGGTGGTTGAGCGATCATTACAGCACACCAACCTCAACAATACATTGCGTTTATTTTTATTCTGTGAGTACACACATTAAGCATATATCTATATATATATTTATTATTATTTCTTTGTTTGTTTTTACTTTACTATATATATGGCATGCTTGATCAACTTGTGCAGTAGTTATTTATTTATGATATTTTTGAATGATTGGTTGTTGTTGTATTGAATGCATGCAGTCTTTTTTTTTCTTTTTTCCAAACTTGTTGCTTCTTGGTATATGTATTGTTTGTATTGTTTTTAATATACAAAAAATTAATAAAATTTATTTTTGAGAAACTGATAGAAGAGAGAAAATGAATTAATTGATGATATTATACTCAGTGCACACACAGTGAAAGAAAAAGAAATGACAGATTTTTGATTAAATTGGATAGCAAATTTGGAGGACATATTTTTTCTTTTATTTAATAACATCAAAGAAATTAATTTCCGTTGTAATAATTAATTATATGTGAGAATTGTTTTGTAACCAGTTGTATGATTGGTGGTAGAAATTGTGCTATAGTAATCCGGTTTTGTTTTTGTTTTGCTTGTTATTTGGATTGTTTGTTTGTTTGTTTGTTTGTAAAATGCAATCTTTGCACCATTTTTGTCATTGATCATATTTTAATTTCATTGAAACGTGGGATCTTTTGATGCGATGGTTTCAGGCTTGGCTGTCAATTGGTTGGTTGGCTGGCTGGCTGGTTGGCCGCATGGTTTGCAGTTGTGGTTGTAGTCGAAAGGTGGCGGCCGGTCGGTTGCCCTTGTAACACTTTTGTCCGGCTCCTGTGATGATGCATCGACGGCCATTGGTGAAATTGGACTCCGCTGAATTGGTGGGCGGTGGCGCCATGGACTCCGCCGGTGCTGTTGAGCAATTGGATAAGCCGACCAAGTCGCCAGGCAACGGCGGCCAAGTTGTTGCTGGGCGTCGGTTCAGCTTCATGCCAAATTTCAAAGCTTTTCGAAGTATCCGAAAATTGGACGATGCAGATTGGTATTGTGTTACAATTTTAATTAAGAGCAAGCAGTTTGGACAATTATTTATTTGTTTGTCGCAGTCGAGGTAAAGGTGAAAGTTCGACGAAAAAGTTTGGTCAATTTTTGTGCGACCAATTTCGACCCCGGTCCAAGTCGGACATCGCCTCCCGTGGAAAAGAGCCACAGAAGGGCGGTGGCCAGCAAGTTGCCGTCGACGACGAGCAACGCTGCTACGCGACGGTCACTTCCAACGCGGTCAACTACCATCGCACCGACTGTCGTCAGCAGTGGAACTTTGCCGGCATGAAGTTGAAAGCCGCGGTGGAACGTCGCCGCAACTCCTCATCTTGCACAGTGCCCTGCCCTCCTGCTGCCCCTGGAGTTGCTGTTCCAATTGTCCGGCTAGCTGACCAGCCGCTTTACGTCGACACCAATCTGGCCAACGATGTCACTTCTCCTTGCCTGCTGGACACCTGCTTCAGCGACGCTTTCTCCACAACTGGACGCAGATTTACCGGCGTCGACGGACACGTAAAATGCCGTGTAATTTTTGCTTTTTCTTTTTGAAATTTATTGTTCTCTCCTACTAGTACTATACGACAACAAAAAAAAACCACACTTTATCTTTAGGCAAAAAAGTTACTCCCATGCAATTGTTCCTCTTCTGGTCCACCAACTTTGGGTAAAGTGTGCAATTTTATTTGTTTACACTTTTTTTCACAATTATCTAACGCTAATAAGACACTTTGACGTGTTATGTGAATTCAAGAACAATAATTTTACAATTAATTATCAATAATATATATATATTTTTTAAATATTAAAAATATCATTAATTCAATACAGTAGAAGTGTATAAGAAAGTTGAATGAAATTATAAATTTGCCTCGTATACCGGTAATGTTTCTTTTTCATTTTCAATCTCGGTTTGTTTACTTGAGAATCAGTGTTCTGTAATTTGATCATTTTGGTTGATTTCCCATCTGACGTACACCGTTGATGATGTTAAGAACTAGAACTAACTTTTCCTATTGCTTGACTTGAAATTTGTTTGCTTCTTCATTTAAGCTTGCACGTAATTGCTAATCAAATGACTGAGACAATATTTTCATTTTATTGTCGGAAATTTTAAGTTGTTTCAGTAGAAAATAGAATCATTCGAATATAAAATTGTTCAATAATAGCAAAAAAAAGAAAGAATATTTTTCACCATTACTGAAGTTTAAAATTATTGAAAAGTAAGGTGTTTAATTTGTACAATCTGGATTGCATTTGAAATTTTATTTCAAATTTTAATAATTACTGATTTGTGATGATGTTTATTTGTAATTTAACGAATTTTTTTTGTTTATTTGTAATTTTTATACATTTTATTTCAACAATTGATTTTTATTATTTGTTTGCTTCTTTTTTGGTTCCTATTATTTTTTTCAAATGATATTTGGTTGATGAATGGTGAAATCTGACTATGGTTTTTTTTATCTTTCGTTTGAATAATTTGTAAAAATGCTAGCGATTTTATTTATTCTTCTCTGGAGATGATGACAATTTTCATGTCATTATACGAGTATTAAAATAAATAATTGAATAGTTTTTTTTAAAAAACAAAAATATTCATAGCTTGAAATAAAAGCTATTCGAATGAGTGAAATTTGTAATTTGTTCGAAGAAAAGGTTAGTTTTGTATTATATTATTCACGCGATTTGAATAAATTCTAAAAAAAAACGAATCAGTCGAATTTTTTATGATAATAATTTTTTAAATTGGTAAATAAATAATTTTTATTAAAAAAATTGGTATGTTTTTGTGTTTTTAATCTTTAAAATGGTCATCATTCCAAACGTGCAAATGACGTGTATTATTAATTGTTGACGAGAATGATCGTTTGTCATTGTGCGTCAAAAAATTAAAACTCCGTTAGTGAATTTTGAAATTATTCTTTTGGTGCAGCATTCAAAGGAGCCTTTTTGGTCATAACTTGAATTCCCTTTTACCGTATCCCTAAATTACGTGGAACATTTTTATTTACCCTACAGGAACAAGCCGTAAATCTGGTACGCAGTTTCACTGTCCAATCTTGGAAGAGCTGCTTTTTGTTTTCATTTTCGCTGAAATTTAAAGTGTTGCGCAATGGCAGAAGAATACAATTCTGCCGCATCGACTTCGCTAGGTATCATCTAATATTTTTGACTACGTTGTTTGTTTGTTTTATTTTATTTATTTTTTTAATACGACAAATATTTTCCGTCTTTGTTTTTTTTATTATCATTTTTTGATTTACAGATTGAGCGATGTTTTACATGTTTATTAAATTTAATTGAAAAGCAGTTTATTTTTTAAATTTTTTGATAAATTAACTTAACTTTTGCATATTTATCAAAGCAAAAAAATAAAAGCGAGTTGAAATAAAATAGAAAGGTTTAAGATTGTTGTTGTTATTGTGTTAATTATACTTACCCATTGTGATGATTATGATTTTAAAAGTTTATGTGTGTAGTGTGATTTTTGAAGCGCGATCAAAATGCACTTGTGAATGCGTTAATTGCAGTGTGAATTGTGGTGGTTGATGGAGCATTTCGAGCATATCAAAAGTGGAAATCAATAAAAAAAAATGCCAATAAAATCAGAAAATGAAACAACCGTTTATAAATGCTAATAGTAACGACTGTGCTGTTTTTAGTTAATTGTTGGTCGGGATTTTACTTTTACTTTGTTTTTTGAATAATATAAATGGAAGAAATTCAACAATTGCAAATGAAATTTATGAAACTGATTGAAAAAATTTAATTAATTAATTAATTAATTGTAAATATATTGTTTTTAGCTTTTTCATTTTTCCATCTCATATTTCGATTTGTTGTTAGACAGTAGATAGAGATTGTTGTTTATTATGTAAAGAGAAATGTTGCATAATTTACATTTAAAATTTTAGCCAACATGCGCATGCTGATATGATCGTATTGCCAGTGAATTTTTTTTCTTGTTTTTAACTTTTCAATTATTCCAAGTAATTCTATAACTCTTTTCATTGTTTCCAATTTTATGCGCACATTTATTGCATTTCTGACGACGCATCTCAAATTCTGCCAACCAAAATCCAATGCAAGCAGCGCAGAGATTTTGCAGTTGAATTTCTGATATTGGTGATGAAAATGAATCACTTTTTTCCCAGTTGAATGAATAATAAATAATTTATAATCATATCTCTCAATGTTTGCAAGCATTGAAATGATATACGGTTGAAGTTCATGATTGATGTGCAAAATGCTGCAGGCATTGATTGAACTGAATTTTCTGAACTGAATGTTGTTGATTCAATTTTGTGATATGTTCTGAGTTTTTTTTTTCAATTTTCTTTGGTTCACAATTATTATTTATAACCTATTGTTTATTTGATTTAATTTGAAATGCTTACATGAATCTAATTGACAACAAAAGTTTCATTGAAAATGTTCAAAGAGATGGATATAAGCATGTAATTTTTATGAAAATTTTAATGTTCTATCTGTTATTATTTATAGAAGAGAAAACAATAATGATGATTAATTATCATTATTGTTATTACAAAAAAAAATAAAAAAAATAATATCTCAAATATTTACTTTTCATTTTATTTGCAGGTAGTTCCAGAACGGTTCAAGGGAATCGTAGACTTAGTGAATCTTCTGCTGCAGAGCATACAAGAGGACGCAATCTGTCATTGTCCTCTGCTTTATCTGCAGATTATTCAGAGATGAATCATCTTGCAGGTTACGCGTCGATTTTTTCAACGATGCATGACAAGGCTGTAAGCAAATTGTTTATTATTTACTTAATGATTATTTAAAATTATTTTTTATTTTTATTTAACACAATTATGTAATGTAAATTTTTAAAATTTCTCAATATTATTAATGCTATTGAATTTTCACTCACTTACGTCAAGGCGGTGAACGCGAACTGTAACAAAAGTCCATCGTCAGTCAGTGTCTGCTGCTGCTGCTGCTGCTGTTGCTTGCATTTGTTAAACACATAATCCCAGCAGGGTTAGTTTATTAGACCAACAAACAATAGTTGAGAGAGAGAGATATTTGTCATATTTAAAATTATCATGAAATGCATGAAACAATTTACCACTGGGGATCGCTTTTCCTTCTGAATTTACGACAAGTGTTTGTCGATTGTGCTCTGAGATTTGTTTTTTTTTTAAATTTGCCATTTTCAAATGTGCCATTTGTTGAGTTTGTTTGAAGATAATTTTAAGAAATAATTTTGAATTATTTAATTTTTTTAAAATAAAAAGTATAAGAAAATCAAAAAGAAAACAAACATCGTGTAATCATCGCGTGAACGGTTCATGTTTATTATGACAATTATACAAATATTAATCATAGATTTAGTATATTTTTGAAATTATGATAATAATTATTATTTTGTTGTTTCTTGTACAAACTTTGTTGTAAAAACGTCTTCAAATTGGATACATTACATTTTATTTTAAAAGATCTTTTTGTATGCGTGAAGTTTAAAAAAGTATAGATTGATATATTTTGAGATTGACTGATTGTGACTTACTGTAATGTATTTAAGAGATTGTAAGTTCTTTTTTTTTGTTTTTAAACTATTTATTGACTATTGCAGTTATTTTAATGTTATTTGGATAATATCTTGTTGTAATTGTATTTTTTTTTGTTTTCTTGTAGTTGTTGTTATTTCTCAAGTAGTTTATTATTTGAATGATGCTTTTCATGTATGGAATTTGCAGAACGGAAGAGTTTGTGTGAATAATTAAAGAAAAAAAATCAATGAAAAATAATATGCATTTGTTAAAAGTGTATTTTTATTCTTTTGCGGTGAACATTTATTATTACCATCCCTGCTGTTTGGCATCAATTTTGAAATGATTCTTTCGACACTTTTATGTAAATTGATTTTTTTATCCACTCAATTTTCTCAAGACTTGCACTTTTTAGATCGATTGAAGATTTTAAAGTTTGAAGTGTAAAATTGATGAAATTCTTTTTTTTGTTTGTATTTTTTTTTCAAAGAGAAATAATTTATCTAAAATGCATTGAAAATTCAAATAAAATAATTAATTGTTCACCTTTTTTATTTTATTATTTATCCAGTGCATGAATAAAGTTAATATATAGAAATGCATAATCTATCTTTCTAATCAGTTTGTCATTCGAAAGCAGTGAGTGCATTATTGTTGTTGTATATACATATTTTTTTAAATAATATGCATTTGTTTTAATTAATACGATTGTATACCTTTTTCTGTGTATACTTTGCAGGGAAACTGGAATATTTTAAAGTAGTTTTGACAGCTTGTTTAATGAAAGAGTAATTTTAGTTCGGCTATTTCACTTGTTGCGTAACTGAACTGTTCACTCACACTGATCGATAAAACAATTGGGAAATTATTAAAAATTTTTGCTTTAAACTTATGAAAAACTTATTTCTTTTTCAACATTGTTATTATTAAATAATTTTAAAATTGTAAATTGTATATAAATTTATATATAAATATGATAACATCATTCAATGGCCTCATTAAAAACACTTTTGATCAGAATCAACAGTTCATCAATTAGGTGATTGATACAGTTGTTCGAAATATGTTCATTTGAATTGTTGTATAGAAATCAAGTTATTGTTATGTTTTAAATAATATTTTGCATTTTTGTTTTGTCAAATATTCTGAAGTATTGTAATTGTAACAATTATTAGTGTATTAAATCTAGCAACGTGTATTAATTAATTATTTATTTTATTCAACATCTTTTGAATGCAGTGTGAAAATGAAAAGCAGACATTAAATTTGAATTGATAAATTTTTAATTTTAAACCAACTCTTTAAAAGTATTTTGTATACTTTTTTTAAAATTATTAATATATTATTATTGTTGTTGTTGTAAATAATAAAATATATGTTAATTGAATTTTTTTTCGTATTTTGACTCTTTCTCAATTGGAATGACAATACAGAATAATGTGCAGTGTCAAATTTGTGAATTGTTCTCTCTTTGCTTTTGTGTGTCAAATTGCGTATGAACTGGTAATGCAAATATTTTGTACTTAATTTTCATTTCTGTTGCATAGTAAGGAATTTGGATTAAAATTGATAAGTAATGTTTTATTTAATCAAGAATTTTTTTTTAATAAAAAAATTTATTTATAAACGAATAATAGTTGATATTCAGTATATACATATACATCTATATATATATGTGTAAGTGCATATTTGTGTATATATGTTTATATCATTATTTGTTGTTGTTTAAGTATCTACATATATACATTGAATATTATTATATATATTAAATAGCAAGTATGTGTGTATGTGTTTGTGTGTGCGTGTGTATTATAAATTTAAAAGCAAAAGGCGTTGTTTGTTGGTAAGTCATTGACCTCGATTGTGGCGCCACCTGGCGGAAAGTTTCGAAACAAGCGTTCAGGCAGGTTGTTGCGTGGTTGTTGTTCGCCGATTATTTAAGCCCCATCCGCCCGCCGGTTGCTGTTGTTGTTGTTGTGCTTGCTGCGTGTGTTTTGCTGTTTGTTGCGTGAGTGCCTTTCGGACTGCTTTGTGGCTTTTTAAATTTGCTCATTTTATCAACTTGTTTACACTTTATTGTTTTATTTTTCATTAGAATAGAAAAGATTTTTTTAATTTCATATTTTTACCTGGAAACTTGTTATTATGCAAGTTTGATTTTTGAATAGACGAAGAAAACGTTATTAATTAATTATTATTAATAATTATAATTATTGTTTTTTGTTTTACTTTTGAATTTTTACTGTGATTTTAGTTTTCAAATTTATTTGTTTGTTTGATTATTTTACATTTTTGCTTGCAATAATTGACAGTTGCTTATTTTTACGATGGTGGGTGGTGGTGCTTTTTGGGCTGTCGACGATCGATAATATGAAATTAGCTGCGTTGTGGTAGTGAAAGCTGCTGCGTTTTGTCATATAGCAGACGGCTAATAAACTATATAACTCGCCGGCGGGAAAATCTTGTGTCTTCACTTCTTACTTGAGAAAACAAACGACAGCACGACCACACCACGCACACATGCACATGCACACGCATACTGATCATATTTATTAATATTATTTTAATTTTGACCGTTTTATCATTGCTTAATTGATTAATTTTTCCAACGCGTGTAGAGTTGCTTGTGTTGGGTACATTAGTCTGTATAAATGTTTCATTTCCGAGGGTAGGGTTGGTTGATGTTGGCTGAAAATTAATTTGCAAAACCAATGTCGTCGAAGAAGTCATCGAAAAATACTTGGAAATGGAAAATACCATTCTGCAAACGCGCGCTTCATGCTCCTTCTACTACTGCTGCTTCTGCTGCTGCTGGAGATGCAGCAGTTACTTCTGCTTCTCATGCTCATGCTCATGATCATCATCATCAACAGCACCAACATCACCCACGGGCTCACAGTGCCAGTCGTTCTGAAAATGAAGCCGAGTTGAACCTCGGCTGCAACTATTCCACGCATAGTTCGATGACCCTGACCGCGGACGCTGCCCGGTCACTTCTCGAGGCTAGTCCCTATTGCACGGTGCCAAAGCAGACCCGACTTACACGCTGGCCGCCGTTGTGGTTCGCGTTCACCGCCGATACCAGTGAGTGGACTTTTCTATTACTTATTGTTGGCCGTTTTTCTGTTTCTTTTAAGGGCAACGCCGTTTCGTACGGCGGCAATTCCGCTGTCGGTCACCGACACCTTTTTCTCAGTGGTAAGTTTCAGCTAGCTAGCTAGTCGGCGTTAGCTAGCACAAGCTGTCAGTTTAGTTTAAGCTAGCTAGCTCTAGCTAGAGCTACACAATTGTTCGACTGTTGGTTGGTTAGTGTGTGTATATATTTGCTCGGTTCGGCTGGGCTCAGCCTAGCTTAACTTGAATTGACGGTATGCCATTATTAGTTAAACAGCAGCTTGTCATCAAACTACTACCTATCTACCTACTCTTCTGCTGCAACTAACTGCAGCTATTTCTTTACTTCATTTCACGGTTGGCTAGCTAGATCTCAACTAATTGATTCTTTTTGCTTATTCTTTCCAAGAGGGGAATAAAGGAGGAAAATGGTCAATTTGTTGCTTTGTAGACTTTATTATTATTAATTTTTTTTCGCTTTCTTCAATGACATCCATCGTCACTTTACGTGAATAGAAAATCTTTTGACAATTTTTTGAAATTGATCTTGATTGTTTTTTTTTTCGTATACTGTGGAATTTTCCACATTGAAGTTATTTGCGTATGCGTTTTTCTATTCTGTTTCGAAATATTTTCACTTGCTTCAAAATTATATCAACATGAAAAAACATACACAGCAATCGAATTTTCTAGCTTCAAACTAATAATCAATGAACTAGCTATTTATAATACATTCTATTTAGCGTGCATAATCTATATCCAACCGTTAGAGTGATTCTTTGTCTGTCAGCATTTTTCCGGTGTAAATTATTTTCAATGATTAATAATATATAGCAGTTGATAAAGTGAAAAATATTGATTGAGTGATTGATGAAAATTGAAATTGGAGAAAGCAGATAAAAATAACAAATAGTATTGAATGCTTAATTTTGAAAAGTTTCAACTTGAGTATAGTGTAGATCAATCAGCAGTAGTTAGTTGGTTTTGCTGCAATAGAAATATAGCAAGAACGAATTGCGTTGTTGTTATTTGGTGTGACCAATTTTGACTTTACATTTATGATGCAGAGGGGGACATTTTTTCCCCATTTTTAGCAGTGCAAAAAACTGATTATTATTATTATTATTTAGTTGAAAAAAAAACTTGTTCATATTGACAATTTTATTTAATAATTTTTCAATTGGACAACTTTGTGATGTTTTGCTTTGTGTCAAATAGAAAATCAAGATCTCATCTACTCGCAGTTTATCAAATCTCACCACTGCTATGACTTGATTCCGACTAGTACAAAGTTGGTCGTTTTCGACACGAAACTTCCGGTGAGTTTTTTCAATTAAAAAAATTAGTTAATTGTCACCTGTAGTATATTAATAAAAATATATTATTTATTGACAAACTGGCAATTGATTGATTGATTGATTGTGTTCATTGATGTTGAATGATTTATTTGAAATTTTTTTTTAAATTATACTTTGTGTTATGTAAATTGTTTTGCTTTAATAACAGTTGGTTAGCAAATTGAACTCTGCATTGTTTGTTTGGTGTTATTAATTATAATTTTACATTTATTATAAAAATTTTATTCTTCTTGGCAGGTTACTTTTGAAAATTATCAAGTGTTGTTAAATTTGTTTTTTTTTTAATAAATTTGGCTTGGATCTCTTCAGGTGAAAAAGGCATTTTTTGCTCTGGTTTACAACAGCGTCCGGGCTGCACCATTGTGGGATGATTCGACGCAACAATTTGTCGGTATGCTGACAATCACAGATTTTATTCGCATTTTGCAAAAATACTACAAATCTGGAGAAGAGAATATCAAAGAATTGGAAGAGCATCGTATATTTACTTGGCGTGGTGAGATTAAAATTTTTTTTCTCATCAATTTTGTGAAAAAGAAAAAAGAGCCCCCTCCCCCTACCCCTCTTCGTCGTATTTTATTATTATTATTATCATGAGCTGCACAGTTGTTTGTTTAAGCTTCAGGAAGAAAATAAGTAAATGATGCTTGCTAATACTGCTTTTGACGTCAATTAACTTAAGATGTGATGTTTAATTTTCAGTCATTCTCAAGTCTCTTTTATTATTTTTATTTGCTTTGACGTCATGCTTTATTTGTTGAAAATGAACACTCGTCGTCTTTTTTTTTTTTAAATCTTATTAATTTTTTAATCCCATTTTTTGAATATTCATAATAATAGTAATAAGTTAGAGTTACATTTTTGCATTTTATAGAAGAACTTCGTGATTCTGGTTTTTTGGCTCCACTATGCACTGTTGACGCCACCGCGAGGTAATTTTTGTTTGTTTGTTTGTTGTATACACAGAATTTTAATTGACCGTATGTTATTAATGAAATTGTATAATAATCGATTGATTTGTATTATTGTAAAATTTCAATACCTTTTCCCCTGTTAAATTATGCAGAGTTTTTTTTTTCTTCAATTTTTCAATTTATAATATCATTGTATAATTGCATATTGGAAATAATAATTATGAAATTAAAATTGTAAAGTGGAAACGACGTATTCACATGAAATGATGTTTTACATATTTATGATAATTTTGTTTATACCATGATGAGATTGAATTATTATTTAAAAAAAAAAACAAATTTTTAGTTTACTTGATGCTGTCAACATACTTTGCAACAAAAAGGTACATCGCTTGCCTGTGATCGATCCGTGTTCAGGTAATATACTTTACATCCTGACACACAAGCGGATACTCAAATTTTTATTTCTATTTGTGAGTGAAATTTTTTTTTGTCTTGCTTGAAAATTTTAAATATTGTTGTCAACAATATTTGATAAAATATTTTTATACGAGAGAATTTTCAGATGCCCGACCTGCCCATGCCAAAGTTCATGAAGAAGTCTCCTAAAGAACTCGGCATTGGTACTTGGTCAAATATTCACACAGTAATTAAAGAAATTCATTGTTTTTTTTTTATTTTGAATAAATTTTACATTTATTTGTATTAAAAAATTTTCAGGTAACCAAAGTTACCCCGCTCATTGAAGTGTTGCGCAAGTTGCTCGAACTTCGGGTCTCTGCTCTTCCGGTGGTCGACGAGGATGATCGTGTCATTGATATTTATTCCAAATTTGATGTCATCAATTTAGCTGCTGAAAAAGCTTACAACAATTTGGACATTACCGTTCAAGATAGTCTTAAACATCGTACAGCGGTAGAAATTAAATTAAACTAATTAATTAATTATAAATAATAATACGTTTGTTAATTTTGATAGTGGTTCGAAGGTGTTCATAATTGCAAAGTAACCGATTCGTTGAGTACTTACGTGGATACTTTGGTACGTTCTGAAGTGCATCGCCTGGTTGCGATAGACAACGACGGTCGAGTGCAGGGTGTGGTTTCCTTGTCTGATATATTGTTGTTCATCGTTCTCAGGCCAGAAGGTTGGTGGTTTTTTTTTTAATTTAAATTTATTCATCTATTTGTTTGTTTATTTATTTATGATTTAAATAACCAAATGTGAATGTGCTATTGTTGTTTGTTGTTGAGTGAAATGATGCATTTTTCAGTGACTGAATCTGTAAGCAACGTTCAAACGGTAGAAGTTTCTTCGTCAATGGAACGAAGCGAAGATATGGAAATGTGAAGAACAATGAAATTGAATAAAAATTGTAATTGTCTTCTTTGGCAACTTTTCTAAAGTGAACAAGAAGGAGGAGGAGGAGGAGGGTATATATTTTGTTGTTTTACTCTTTTGAACGTTGCAAAATTTTTCTTGGAATCTCTCAAACAATGTTACTACATATATCGCACAATATACATATGTATATTTATGTCTACAATTTTTTTTTCTTAAGCAATTTTATTTGGAAATTGCCAAAATTATATATATATATATATGAAACTTTATCAGAATACACTTCTACTATCAGTTAGCACACTGCTGTAGGTGATGAACTAACCACGACAGCAAAATGCATTTGTAGATTTGTAGAAAAAAGTATTTTTTTCATCCAATAGAATGTTTTTTCTCAAAAATCATTTTATCACATTTTTTCTTGTCATACATAAAATAATCTAGGGATTTTTATTTACAAGTAATGAGTGAATTTTAATTTTTTGCTCTTTTAAAAAAAAGGAGAAGAGAAGATTCTCTGATTAACTTTTCTGTTGTTTCCAACAGTTGTCAGAAATACTAATGTATAATGAATGATGTGTTTACTTTTTAAAAAAAAATTTTAATTGTTCAGTTCACTTTTGTGAATGCCGCTTTCTATTATCCATCTTTCGTTCTTTCTTTTTTTATTCAGTTCAGTTATATTTTCTGTCAATGCTACATATAATATTATGCTTGTATATTATTAACTGACGAATAAAATTTTTTTATCTCCTGCGGTAGATCGGTCTTTGTTTGCTTTGAGGGATGGATGAAAAAAAAGAAGCACTGCTTTTTGCATATGAAATAAATTGTGCAAGTTTTATTCAATGATTGCAAATTGAGATATGAGGAATTTATGAGAAAAATGAAGAATTTACTTTTAATTTTTGAAAGTTTTGTTCTATTTACAAAACTTACAGTTAAATTTTGTGGTTTACAAACAAGTGAAATTATTAATTTTAATTAATATCATTGTTTAGCGAAATTTACAGATAAAAAGAAAAAGTAATTTGAATTGTTTTTCCTTGAACTTGAATGTTATTAATAATCAAATTGAAAAAGTTACCGTACTACTTATTGAATGTTAATTTTATTCATGGTAATCGTGGTAGTTTTTAGTTTTATAAAAGAAATATAAATCATTTACCAAGTTGATTAATTGTACAAAAAATAGGTATTTTTTGTAGCTAATTGGGAGAAAGAGGAAGTGAAGTTTCTTCTGGTGATGGTGATGGTAGTAATGATGGCGGAATGTGCTTTGCTGGTGTAGTAAAGTAGCTAGTGGAAGAGGAAGGTGATGATGAAGATGAAGAGAATACAGTACGTTCGAGACGATCAAAACGAACAAAGCATTGAGATAAATTGCATTGTTCGAAAAGTTCGCCTCGATCGGATCTGTTCTTCAAAAATTGATTTTTTCTTCATAAGCTGAAAATAAAAATAATTTCTTTTCAATCAAAAAATATATAATGCTACAATGCAAAATTAAATTAAATTAAGATTTAAAAAATTCGAATAAAAAATAAAATTCCAAATCATTCGTATTACACAATCAATGTTTTTGTGGAAACTGTTTGCTAACTGATGATGCTTGTATGTGTGTATATGCTTGTTTGTGTGTCTGTCGCTTGTTGCTTGGTTGGCTGGTGTTGTTGTATACTGTTTGAACGCAAACTGAAATCTCATCATCATCATCATCATCATCATCATCATCATCATCATGCATTCATTCATTCATTACTGTTGAACAATTTTTAACGAGCTCATCATGTGATAAACATGCTCGCTTCGTTGAGAACAACGACGCTTTGTCTCATTTGTCGATTGCAATGTTTACTTCCATATTCATCTTTCTGAATCAACAGTATCTGCATTTTGAAAATCAACACGAATAATTCCACACGAACACCAACTATACTTATATTTATTATTACACCACATCACATCCTTTGCTAGCTAGATCCTCCATCTTACATTGTATTCTTCAAACTTTTCCTAAAGCTCTTCTAGATCCAAAAGAAGCCAGCTGGTCGATCATTAATTTTTTTATTATTACTGTAGAATATGAACAATCGCTTTCTTCTAACTGAATCTTAGTTTAATTATAATATTTTTTTAAATTAATATTTCGACACTTTTATTGTCATTTTTCATCAACAACTTATCAATTGTCAACTTTTTATTATCAACATTTATAATTTATAAAACAAAGAAATATGAAATTTTTTAATTTAACTTACGTAATCACTGTTTTCTGACAATTCAGTTCCAACCCTTAACTCATAGCACATACTGCTGCTACAGCTACCGCTAATGACTGACTGCCTAATAATGTGCTTTATACCACCACTATTTATATATATATACATACAACAAACAATCTCACCGTTTTACATGAACAAATTATACAATCAAAATTAATCTCCCATATATGCTATAAAATATAAACATTGAATAAAAAAATTTTTAATTTTATTATTATCTTGAAAAAATGTATATAAATTTTCATTTTTTAAATCAATATTCTTCTGTAAATATTCAATGAATCTAACATTATGCAAAATATCATTTTTTTCAATATTAATTTTTTCCCTTCAGTCGTTTTTTTCCTTTTGTTAATTTACAACATGAAAAAAACCTTAATTAAATATTGATGAAATATTTTTACACAATTTTTATAGTTTAAAGGCTTCTTTTTGTACAAGATGAAAGTTTAACAAAAACTCCACTTGCTAAAAGTTATTAAAAGGAAAAATATCGATTTTGAACAATCATTCAGTCTAGTTGATTGAAATTTTATTTTAAAAAAAATTATTTCAAAATAATATATAGGTAATAAGTGACTGAAAAAAATGTCTTCTTCTTCTCATTTCAAGTAATTAATTACTTATACAACATGAATAATGATTATTATTATAATTAGTAAATTGGAAAACAACAGATAGTTAGTTATATCTGAATTTTTGTGCAGATGAAGTATTTTGTGCTACAGGAGTTATTTGAATAACTAGAAGCTGAACAAGACAAAAATAACATTGCAAATAAACAAATAATTGACGAAAGTATCTGAAATGATGATATATATACATACACACAACAAGATTATGATTATGATTAGAGTGATTATAATTTTTGATCTACTGATTAATTAATAATTTGAAAAAACTTACACTGATTGTGCAGAAGCAAAAGAAAGCAGTGAAGAAAAACCGTTGCAATGATTGATTGATTGACTTCCTTGATTAGTGGTAAATTTATACAAATTATTCGCTTCAACTGTTTGCTTTCTTCAATTGAAGCTGATATGGGTGTTATTATTGCTTTATTCTCTGCCTCTGTGCGCTCTTTCTCCGCCGGTTCAGCTGTTCAACACGGTTTGTTCTGATCTTCGCCAACAATGACAAACACAACACTTACCATAATTCTCATTTTCCACATTAAACTTTTTAATTTATTCAATTATTTCCACATTATTATTATTATTATTATTATTATTATACACATAAACCTATTTACTTACACTGTAAGATTTTTCCAAATATCAAGGAAATCTATTTTAAAGAAAAGCCAACAAGTTTTTCCAAAAAATAAAAAAACAAGAAAGTAAAAAAAGTGTATCAAGTAAAAAAAAACTTTGATAAAGCATATATTTTATAAATGTATTTATTTACACAGCTGTACATAATGATTTCGGTTTATAATTCATTTTGCTTTTACTATTTTCTTTTAATAATTCTCCATGCATAATAAAAAAAATTTTGTTTACTTAAATTAGTCATGAATACAACGAAGATTTGTGTACTTGATAATTCGATTAAATTACCAATGTGATGGCTATATTTTGGGATTTTTTTTTCTCAGCATCCTTACTTGTCCAATCTGATTTCATATTCATATTCACCGACCATGTTATAAGTGTATTCATGATAATGAATCCGTAAATATTTTATTGAATTGCAGTCAGCCAGTACATTTGACTTGGTCTTTTCAGCTTGGTGCCAGACAGTGCTTACAACATCAAGCATTGGAAGTTGGCTTCATTCCATTGCACAAGCTGAACGCTGTGACAGGAAATGCCTGAATGTGCGGCATATGAGATTTTCTAGCCATCTTCCTCTGCCACCTCCACCTGCCCGTAGAGTAGGAAAAAAGGACGAATCATTTGATCCTTGCAAGCGTCTTGTCAGATGAGCTTCTTTCTAAGTGACTTGATTTACTCCATGCGGAACAGAGATGAGTCGTCCTTTCTCTTCATTTCTTCACGATCAGTCATATTCAAACACAAATATTATTATTACATTTTTTGCTTTTTATTTTATCCTTTTTGTTACAGTGCATAATTTGAACAAAAAAACAAACATGTGTACGAAGCAAACATATCACATGATTTTCAGTAAGTTTTTTTCAAAATATTTGATTTTTGGACAGATAACGCAGATTAATTTTTTTCCAAATCTGATATAAAAAAATTTTGTAAATGATATCAATATCTTCCCTCCACATTTTCAATTTTTGTTTACACTGCACAGCAGCATTGAGTAAGGAATTCTTTCAATGATGAATACGATCAGAACAAACTGATGCGCATGTTCGAAATCTTCTCTCCTCATGAAATGTCAAATTTGTTGTTGATATCTGTTTCAAAAATAAAATGCTACATTTCAGGGGAACTAATAAAATAAAGCAAGTTTAAATAATGCATCAGGATTTTTTGAACATAACAAAACGTAAAATCTAAATAGTGTTGGTTCTCTCGTCAAGCATACTGGTTTCCATCACCTCGTCTTCGCCTCTAACTTGAAGCTTGCTGGGCATGCCTGGTCGTGAATTGAAATGCCGTAGGGATATCATTAAAATTTTATTCATATAACAGAAACGAAATATTGAACTTTTATAGTATGCAATAGAAATAGCGACCCAACGCTGCACATACAAATGGTCTGCTGTGTTCTGGTAATAGTCACCCTGGCACCGTCATTAAAACATCATCAGAAGTGGTCTCCAAGTTCAGATTGATCATTTGTAACCAAATAAATGCAGTCCAGCGTTACACTTTTATCTCTATTAAACGGCAACATAGATGGCTGTTGCTCAATGTTATTAATTGAAAACATAACAGTTAATTAATTTATTTGAATTTGAAAGAATATTATTTATAGAATAGAACTATTAAAATAGTATTATCAGCATTTTTACGTTGATAAATTTCAATTTTTTAATCTTGTCTGAACCATAACAATTTCTTAAAACAAATTTTTAAATATTTACAAGGGAAATTAAATAAAATACTGCAATTCACAAATAATTAGTAAAATATAGCAGATGAAATGATAAGAGAAATTCAAAAAATCCACAAACTTCAGCATATATATAGAATGCGTATTCTTCCTAAATAAGAGAGCAAATATTTTGAAATTAAAAGCATCAACTAAAATGTTTTGTGCGCATTGAATGCTGAATTATTTTAGTTATATAATTATAATAAATTTCACTTATTTAAATATGCTTATTTTTGCAGCAGTTTGAGAATGAATTGAGACTTAAGGAATTGCTGTATTAATGACAAATAAAATAAGCAGTCACATCGTACTTAAGCAGTCGAAAGATAAATTGCTAAGCTCATAATTCTTTATCTAAATAGACTTAGTGCTTCAGTTATTTGTTTCAGCAAAGTAACAAATACAAAAGCAAACCAATTGGTGCAAGCATTCATTTACGTAAACATGCAACACATTCTTATGATAAAAACGCAACATTATTGCATGCATGTATGTACAAAAAATACATATGAACATAAGAAAATTATTTACAATACTAAAAGCAAATTTAAAGGATGCTTCTATCAGTAATTCTTATCATATTGGAACGAAGTATTAGTTAATGAATTGCAATTTTTAACAATGCATTAAAATGAAGTTCTTGAATTGTTACAAAAGAATCTCATATCTTGAAATTTATTTTACTTGCAAAACATTTCATACAAAATAAACTTTCTGAAGTATTAACATTATAGAAATCACATTAGAGGAAATACGAATTCATGTTTTTCATTATTTGTGATGCATTTTGTAAAATCACAATGAGAATTTCCATATGAACACGATGGCAGTATAAAACTCTTTGTTGGACAAAAAGATGCAAGCTGAGAATGGCTAAGAATAATGTAGAAATCTAAGAGAGCAAAACTTAGCGAACAGAAAAACAGAAACACACACGTGACAAGTTTTTAAATGAATATATATATATTATACAACGAAATGGATGCATTGGTTGGAGGATCATGGGAACCGTCCTGACCTTGATCGATGTCTCAAAATTATGTTACTTTAAAGATCCGCTAAATGTTTCAACAGGCATCTTTGAAGCACCGATTTCCCATAATCCTTTGTCTTTGACGGCGCCATCCGCTGCTGTTCTCCAGCTTCTACACATCTTAACAATGCAGAGTATTAAGCTTCTATGCATACTGGCCTCCAAATTTAATAATGCAGCAAATATTCAACACAAAAATTATGGAATGGCGTAAAATTTATTTTGGTCATTCATTCAGTAGCATAGAGTATCATTCAATAGCAAAAATAGTTCAAAATTTTGCAATAAACCATGAAAATATCAAACGGACTTGTATACATTGACGATTAATCAAATTTTCCCACAGGAAATAAAACAAGCAATTTAACGGTGTATACCTTTAACGGCCATTTTTATATACCTCGTTGTGACAAAATTCATATAAAATGAAACATATGTAATTCTAAAAAGATTTTTTAATTGATAAAAAAGAAACTGATCTAATTGTTTACCTTGTACATTAATTTTTTGGCATATCCTAGTGTTTGCTTTTAGCTAGCAACAGAAACAAAGAAGGGCAAATGCTTACATATAAATACATACAGTTGAGTTAAGCTTATTTAAATTTAGTTGGTGTGAAGATAGGTCATTGCAATTAAGCATAAAGCAAGCACATAAAGATTTCAGTTAAGAAATATCAACCAAAAATTTAAAACATATATGAACAAATAAGAATAAATAAGAATTGTATTATTAAACAGACTAAAAGTAAATAAATATAAACTGTGTTGGAAGATTAAATATAAAACAAATTAACTAATTAAATATAGTGAAGTGGAATTTAACAAGCAGAATTGCCATTTTTGTTGAAGATAGCAGAATGAATATTCTTCTTAAATCAACAACAAAATGAAGTAAAAAACACTAAGTTAAATAATGCTTTCCACATGTCTTATTTTCAGTTATTTTGTTCTGAAATAAGTGAAAATTTCATGTAAATTGAAATATATTAATAGCGTCAATATTAATACAATAATATGTAGATATATTATTAACACATATTGCAGGTACCACTATTCCTAAATAAGTGAGTAATAAATTAGCTACTTAAATTATTATTCTGTATTTAAATAAACATATAACGTTTCAGCTAATTGTGTTGGCACTGTAATTAATATAAAATAAATAAATACTTGATTGCATAGTCAAGCACAAATATGATGATATTGCATTATACATAAAAGAGATGCATATAGGAAATATAATATATAAGAAAGCAAATTCCTGAAGTAAGCAAAGTTCATTAAAATGAAGTTCACAGCGGTGGTTTGCATTCTGATTTTATTGAAAACCTCTACTGCACAGGTGGCAACTTGCAAGGACGATGCTGATGCTAATACTGATTGGTGGGCATAATAAAATCACAGCTTGTTGAATTTATTTTTACTTTTAAAGCGTTTTATATAAAACAGACGCTTAAATGAAAAGTTTAAGTATTAGACATTTAATTATATAATCAAGAATTTTATTAATCATTATTATCAAATTATTGATTATTATCATTAGAATAAATATGAAATCACAAACGAAGCATCATTCACATTCATAAAAATTTAAATGTATTTTAATTCATCATAATTTTCTTTTGCTACAGAATTTTTATTTTAAGGTTTTTTGTATACAAACCCCCAAATTCATTGAATAGCAAAATTATAAAATCAGCAGCAGCTCCAGCTTGGACTCCTTCTGCACAAGCTATCGATCAACCCGCAGGCCATTCAGTAGTTCGAACAATGGTACATTTTATAGGAAACAACGCAAATATTAAAGTTCTTGCATATAGTGACGATCCACCAAATTTGCCTCCAAGAAATGAAAAAAGCAAAGCTAAAGGTTATTTTAAAGTTGTTTATTAAAGCAATAGCCAAACAAAAGTGCATATTTTGGTTTTAGGAGTACTTTTAGTTGACAATACAGTAACTGACGCAGCAGCGTGGTTTGTGCATACTGTGCCTAAGTTTTTGGCACATCTTGGTGGTTATTCTTGGCCAGCAGCAGAAACAGCAAAAGGACACATGTTTTTGTGTGTATCGTTTGTTGAAGCTCATTTAAATACAGTTGGTATGAAAACAGGACTTTTCTTATCAATGTTATATATTTATGAAATATTACTTACAAGTTTGCAATTGAAATTTTTAGCGTTTATTTATGATGAGCATTTTTGAATTCAGTTTGTGCAATAGAAATTAATTAATCGTTGATTTATAGCTAAAGCTATTCGATATCAGGAACCATACATATATGCCAATAATTTACCTGCTGCACTTTTGAATCAGCATGTAGAACTATCTAATTTGGCAACGGGAGTTGAGATTCGAATAACACCTTTTTTGGAACATGCAAAATTTACAACGAAAAGCAATCAAATCGGTGCAAATATTCAAGCTTTCGGAAAGCTAACAAAGTCATTTGCAGGTTTCTTTCTTCCTATTAAGACATCAAAACAGCAGAGTAAAATACACTTTTTCAGATATGTATGTAAAAATTTTGAGAAAAAAATTGTCCGCAAGCATCAGAATATGGGCACCTTCTGATTCAAGATCGAAATCCATTTGTAACGGACAGTATCGTCTTCGAAAAATTGTTTCTCCAATGCAATTTGATGGTGTTCAAGTTCATCGTGAAAATGACAACGCAAAATGGGCATTGATGGAAGGAAAGAGCACTGTTTGCCTTACAACAAATGATTATAAAGTATGTTTTTGAAATATACTAAATTCATAACTTTCATACATGTGGATGGTTTGTAAATCTGCTTTCATTTAGATTACTGAAAAGCAGATTCCGGGCGCAGCTGTTTGTTTAGAAAATGCTGACGTCTATAGTGCTTTCAGTGCAGCAGCAGTCAATGTTGAAGCATGC